>JAGVVM010005397.1:0-17500 GCA_019149425.1 Psidium friedrichsthalianum | reverse complement strand
ATTGACTTTCGAAAATTGCATTTCCAATCCAAGTTGGCTTTTGAGGTTAGCGGATCGAATCCAAGTGGTTGCAGATTGAATTGGCTAAACCCGCTATTTATCCTAAACTAGAGAATTGTACCCAAATAATCACGGGTAGGATTGTCAAATTGAAAAGATACGCTGCTTTTTAGGGAAAAACTTTCCTAATTTAGACTAGGGTTTTTTATTCATAAAAAGATATGTTCAGGGTATGGAATATATTCAAATCAACCAACAATATCAACAAATCAATTTTTGATAAGATAAGTTACCTAATTTGAGTATTGTGCCGATATGGTTCCAAACTTGAATCAGTGAATCGGGATCACTTGTGGATGCGTGTATCAGCTCAAGAGGGAAACTCGCACAATGGTTTCGGTGTCGCACGACCAGCAGTTCCAGTAATGGCGAGGGCTCTCTTCTCACGGAAGTGACGGTGGAGCTCACAGGACACAACTACTCATGGCGAGGGATCGAGATTTGGCAAGGTATCAAGCCTTTGAGTAACCTGCAAAAGAATTTTCAAACAAGACAAATGGGCTCGGCGTCGTCTGGAGGTTGCACGCAAGTGTCGTTGATTGAGCCATAAGTCCATAATTCTTTTTCTCTTCAATTCCACGTGGTATTTCCTTGTCACATTAATACTATACTACATGTATGAACTATGAAGGTAAAACTACAAAAGCAAGAACATAATACTCAAAATTTGGAACAAGAGTCAGAAGAAGAAACCAAATTCGCCGCTCGGACTTATTTGGCTAGATTGTGATTCTTTTTGACCGGAAAGGGTCGCTGTCTTCGAACTCGCCAATTTTCCATAGCCGTGTTCGCTTGTAGTTTTATTTTCTCTTCTAAAAGAATTGCCACGAGAGTTCGCCGGTGGACTGGAATTTAGGAAAGCTGTGGTGTAGGGCCTCTCGGATTACAATGGGATCAATCCCTCGGCAAATCCGAGAACCTGCAGCCAAAACAAAAGGAACGGGGAAGTCACAGATCTCCAGTCGATAAAGCCAAATAGCAATAAAAGTTCAGTGGGGATCAAAGAGATTATGGGTGAAAGGCTTTCTATTAGTATGCAATGCCAAAACGAAAATCTCCGATGTGGTACCAGTGTAGGCCTTTGCCCTAATCGACTTGGTGGCGACCGGATAGCCACAAGAACTGCAGGTCGAAGCTACTTGATTCGGTGAGGGAGGCGCGGGATGTTGCTTGGTCACTGATCATCGACAGAGCAGGCCGGCCGTGGAGGAACAACGGCCATCAATGGTGAGTCAATAAAGCTCATTATCGCCACGAGTGTTAGAATATTTAATTCAAAAGCTTAAGCTGATAAGTGAAAAGAGAATATGAATATAAAAAGCATATAGACTCATTATCCAGCGATGTGGAACAACAGCAACAATAACTTCAACATCTCCTCTCACGTGCAAGCCGATTATGAGCGACACGTGTATTTTGATTAATGGAGGGTGGAGACACAATCGCAAAAGAGATTACACTGACTTTAATATCATATTAAAAAGTAATGTATTTTGATTAATAGAGGGTAGAGGCACAATCGTGAAAAGGATGACACTGACTTTTATATAATATTAAAATGTCAACTCAAAAGCTTCAACTGATAGGCGCAAGGAAGACCATGTAAATATAAAGAGCATATATAATCCATATCAAGATATGGAACAATAACGACAACAACTTCAACAACGAGACTAGAGCTTGTTGGTGAGGTGCTGATCACAGAGACTAGAGCTCGCTGGTGATGCAAAGTCACGATATGGTTCGTCGTGAAGCTTGAAGAACCTGGAACTAAGTCGCTGGCTTGGGTATGCCGGGATGACGATGAAACTTGAGCGCCGGCTGCAGAGGAGAGTTCGCCTTCTAGTCTCTTGCTTTATCAGGGATAGATGTTCCATGAGAGGCCTCGTAGACGTACCACCTGGAGAGAAAGGAGAACTCCTTTTGTTTTGTTCTCTTTCGGCCTCTTCCTCACTTTTTACTAAGTGATTTTTCTGTTTGTCAATCATGAGCTTCCCCACGAATCACACCTGCAACAACTAGAATAGCATGTATTAAAACGGACCAAAGAACAACCTGCAGAAGAAAACTAAGGCTCGGTAGAAACTGATCGGCAATTGCTCAAGATTGAAAGGCTGCGGCAGCAGCAGGGTCAGCAGTGGTGCGGAGTGTCACCGTCATCACGGGCTGCTCCAGGTGGTTCCCAGCGAACTCAAACGCAGACTAATCTAGATCCTAAGAGATATATTCAAATTAAATTGCTCAATTATCTAACATTTTCCAACTTGGCATTTGTTTATTGCAATTTTTGGCTATTTAATAAGTGCAATGGGCTTGGCCGAATTTGTGCTCTTGTGGGCTCAATCCAGATAATTCAATTAAGCTTAGAACCTTAAATTGAGTTCGTCCACCGCCATTCCAGTTTAAATGCAAAATGTCATGTGATGAATGCTAAAATTAATATGAAAAATGATTTAATTATTTTTGGTAGAGACTAAAATTAATCCCTGATTTTTTATGGAAAATTAATTACTAAAAAGGTAGTCACAATTTAAGTGTCAACAATTACACCATAAAACACTAATCGACTCAACTCATATTGATAGGTTACATTGTGTTTCATAAAAGCACAGATCACTGAAAATTTCGAACAAATCACTAAAAAATCAAGAAAATTTCGAACAAATCAGCAAAAAAATCGAGCAAAAAGGTCAAACAATTAGATATATATTTATATCTCTCGTAGTATGGTGAAATCCCCAGTTAAGCTTTATAAGTGGAAACTCCAAGATCTATGGAAATTTTGAAATTGATTTCTAAGATTTTATTTGAAGAAGATGAACGGAAATGAGAATCATCAAATTTTCAGGGTTATTTCAAAGGGGAAAGAGAACCTAGAGTTTTGTTGAGCATCAGGAAGAAGAGCCAACTTCAATGATGAAGATGAAGAGTGTTAGTGAAGAAGAGCTAGACCATCAACGACAAAGATAGTGAGCATTCATGAAGAAGAGCGAAGAAAAGGAAAAAGAAGCGAATAAAAGAGTGTACCTCAATAGAAGGTAAGAGACTTGGGAAAGTGTTTCTACCTTCTTATTTTAGGAAATTCACTTTCTAGTCTGATGAAGAAATTTTTTGTTAATAGAAAAGTGTTTTCATTGACCACTAAGGGCTGTTTGGTAATGATTCTGTTCCTCTGTTTCTGTTCCCGGGAACAAAAAAGATCAGAAAACATGTTGGTAAACGCAAATAATTCTGATTCTGATTCTGCTCTCGGAACACTTTTGGAACAAAAATCAGAAACAAAAAAAAAGTTGTTCTCAAAAAAAGAACATTTTTTAGGAACACTTTTCAAGGATAGACTTCTCAGCCTCTTTCCACGACACTTTTTAGGATCACTTTTTTAGGATCATTTGGACCAAAAATAAAAAATTTTATATAGTTACCAAACGCATTCTGATTCTCTAAAAGAAACAGAATCAAAAAAGTGTTTTTAATCAGAATCACTTTTTTGGAACAGAACGTTACCAAAACAGGCCCTAAATGGACGAAAGTCCTAAAAAACACTTCTCTAGAAAATACTTTCCCAAAACAAAAACACTCCTAGAAAATAAGAAAAATTGGAGAGTTATGTAATGGTCTTAATAATCAACCCCATTAAATAACGATTTCCCTTTATATTTGGAAAACCTACTAGAAAGGTCCTAAACTTATTTCAATTATATCAATTCAGTTCTTGGTCATTTTTGTGTCAATTCAATCCTAACTTTTTTGTATTTGTATCAATTAAGTCATTTCTGCCAATTTTGACTAGAAATCACTAACGTTGCACGGCTAGAGCTGATGTGGCCAATTTTTAAGAACATTTTAGTATTTTAAAAAAGTTTTATTTTTTATTTTCACGTTCTTTTTTTATTTCCTTCTATTACTTTTATTTTCGTTTCTTCTTCCTTCAGTTGGCTGCAGAGCCCAGCAACTAGCCAGAGGCTAGGGCTGGCAAGGGCGAGCCTCGCCCACTCCTAGCGAGGTCGGCCTCATTGTCGATGGCAAGGTTGGGCCTCGTGACCATGGCGAGGCGTCGTTGTTAGGGGAGGTCGAGCCTCGTGTGGCCACGGCAAGGCCGACCTCACCAAGGGCGAGCTTCACCAACCCTCACTCCTGGTCGATCTCCAGGCTCAGTGACTGGATGGAGAAAGAACAAGGGAAAAAAAAGAGAAAGAAAACCAATAAAAGAAAAAATGGAAAAATTATTGAAATATTAGTAAAAATTATCCCCGTTGGGTCATATTCCACGTCTGTTCTCAACCAATCGTGAGCACACTGCGGGCAGCTTGACATTGCAAAAGTGGAAGCGGAAGGCACAGTCGCATTGGCCGAGAGATATTATCGATGATTGCAAATCAAGATTAAAGAGACAAGATAGGTAGACACTTGCCCATGGTCATCAACAAGCACGATTCAACAATCGGCACTCTTACCCACAAGCTCACATTAGACCACATAGAGACAGACAGCAGCCTCGGAAAAAGGAACAGAACAGAACAGAGAAAATCAGAGGGAAATTTAAATTTTTAGGTCATGGAACTTTGAGTTGTCTCGCACGATATCCCATAAATAATCCAATGGTGTCCAATAGAGGTGTCAAATGGATGGGTTGGGTCGGGTTTGGGTCGGGTCGAATATGGTCTGACCCAAATTGACCCGTCTAACCCGTTTTGACCCATATTTAATTACTCATACCCGACCCAACCCGCAACTAACTCATACCCGACCTGACCCATTTTGACCATATTATCAAATCACACTAATATTCTAAGAAAAATTATATAACTCATTTAACCTATTTAAGCTTTTCACATGTATATTTTATCGGATAAAATTTTTACATCAAATAAAAAATAAAATTAGTAGATAAAATTAAAAAATGATATTACTAAAATACTTTCATGCAATAAAAAATCTAGTGAAATTTTTTCTATTTTTTTAAATTTTTTCTGACTTTTTGGAATTGCGGCGGCGACCAGCGACCATGGGCCCATTTGTAAAAATAGAAAATTAAAATAATAATAATAAGAAAGTTTAGGCTTTGAGACCTTAGGTCAATTTGTAATTTGTGGGAGTTATGGGACAAATATGGGTCCAATATGGGTCAAAAATGGGTTTCATATGTGGCCCAGTTTTGACCCGTTTAATTTCACTTCAACCTTTTAGATTCATTTTTAGTGAGTCCTTTTAAAAGTTAATGACCCATATAAGACCCATTTTATACAAAATATGGGTCTTTGACCCATACTGACGGCTCTAGTGTCCAAGGACATCGATGCCATTTTTGTTTGTTTTCGTTAACCTTAAACAAATATGTGCTTCCGAGGGTCCCGTATGTAGAATATCACAACTTGGATCCATATAAAATGGTTTCTTTTGTGCTTTTAATACCCATCAAACAATTACAATGCATAGCACAAGAACATGAAACAGTATTTTCAATGTAAGATTTCTAGCCCTTTTTTTTTTTTTTCATGTTCAAAAGCGTGAGGAGGGGCACCGACGCTGATTACTAGTAGTACAAGAAAAGGATAATAAATGTAATTTCAACGATAAATCAAAACCCTCAAGGGATCGGCCAACTGATTAAACACTTGGTTTGAACGAAAGAGATAATCGTGTTTAATTTATAGATTCTTCCACTCTAATTATTTAGAGTGGAAGAATCTGAATGGAGGGTGGTTTTCACCCGATGCACCTGAATGGAGGCAGTTTTCGTGGGGGGACTAGTCAAGTCGAAAGGTCAACCCCAAGAAAAAAAAAATTTCATCTAGACCAAATTATTTGTCGCCGAAAGTCCAGATTTGGTCGCTGAAAGTTTTGGCGACCAAATGGAGCTTTCAAGAGGGGAAAATCGACATTTTCACTTTGTGCTGTCACATTTTTTACTGACTCATATTATTTTATGTCCTAAAAATATTGCATATAGTTAAATTTTATTAATATTACTAATGCGATGATCAATTCCATCGTGAACTTTTAAATTGCGTTAATTTAATCTAAATATTTTAATAATTTGTCAATGAAGTCCTTCTAGCCAATTTATCAAAAATCGCTTACGTGGACTCTCACTATCCCAAGTGTCATGGTTGGCATGACATGGACAATTTTTGCAACGGTTTTTTTTTTTAATTTCAGATTTTTCTCTTTTTTTTTCGTTTTCTTTTCTTTTCTTTTTCTTTCTGTGCTTTTTTCCTATTTTCCTCCATCAACTGGGGCCACGACACCAGCATCTAGCTAGGGTCAAATTTGTCAAAGGCCAACTAGGTCGACCCTCTCTAGATCTAGCAAAAATCGAGCCTTGCCCTAGGTCATGAGGTCAATCCTCAGCAAACCCACTAAGGCCCAGCAACGGTAGGGAACGAAGGGAAAGAAAGGAAAAGAAAAACTCAAAATTTTTATTAATGAAAGTTCAGAAATATTTCAGAATTCTTTTTAAAATATGCAAAAAATTATCCACATCAAGTCTGGCCATATCACGTAGGATAGTTGGCGTCAACCCTCGCTAGCCTCGACAAGGCTAGGCAAACCGACAAAGGAAGAATGAAAAGAAAGAACATAAAAGAAGAATTCAAAAAACTTATAAAAAAAATAGAGAGAAACTAACTTAAAAAATTTTAGGACAGCCGCCGTACAGATTGATGATTGCCAATCAAAATTGGCTAAAAGAACCATACTGGCACAATTGAAAGGTTGAGAACTGAATTGCTCATCGCGTACAATAGGTTTAAGACTTTTCGAATTAACTTCTCTGGAACAAATGCAAAAGGTGGGTCAAAATTAGAATTAGTGGATTCTCACATGTAGGGTGATTTACATGCTGTTAATGGATAAAGCTCATTTACTACTTTGTAGAGCCACCAAGCGGGTTGGCAGGTCATTTTCGGCCCCTCGAACCCTATCCCTCGAAGCAATTCACGCCAGAGAAAAAGGGTCGATTTTACGAGTGAAATAACAAAACTAATACGATGCAATGGCAAGTTAAGATAGTTACAGAATGAAGAAAAAAATATTCAAAATAACAATGAAATAGATGTTTCTTTATTGTATTCTTTATTATGAAATAGTCTTTTCAAGACTATGTCTCTATGTTTAACTCGTAAACACCCTTTTACAGTTTAAATCTTCATTGAGGTGATACATTCGAGCTTCGGTTTGATCATCTATACTATATATAAAGACAATTTTGGGTGTGGGATGTCCTCCCCTGAAATACATGTAACATTCTCTTAACGAGCAAGGTGTGGTAAAATTGTAATTTAACCCGCAAGATAGACGGAATTGTTCTTTCCTTTTTTTTTTTTTTTTTTCGGTGTGTGCACCATTGTCATGAAGATAGGAGAGAAAACAGGAGAAAGTGATGTGGCAACACCTAATGAATGAGAACTTGCAATTAAGTACGTACTAACAACGAAATAAAAGCTAATTCAAATTCTATTATAAGATGCATGCAGCGCCCTTAGCCCGTGTTTTGTTCTAGTTTTCCTAAACACAAGACAGTAAACATAAAATGATTGAAAATTGGGAAAAAGCCATAAAAAAAAATAATTCCAAACTATGGCCACTATGTCACATTTACTCTAATCTTCTTCTGTGATACCAATTCTCTAAGTTGTACCTGTATGGCATCTTTACCCTCTATTAAGATTTCGTCAATATATATCATTAAAAATCTGCCTATATCATTGGACGCCGGAAGGCAAAAATTTAGGATAAACATGTCATAGTGAGCATAGTTTAAGGTTTTGCATGTCACAAAACAAATTCCGGATAAATATGTCATAGTGAACATAATTGGGTGTTTTTAATGGCTTTTTTCCTTGAATTGGCCAAAAATGAACTCTCTCGCTTAAAGGCCTATGATTAGAAAGTGGGCTTTAACATCAGCATTTTGGCCCGTTCATGCTCTTGCTAACTCTTTTTTTTTTTTTTGTCCATTTTTGGTTTTTGGGTCTCTGGGTCAAAATGCTCCCGCAACTTATCCAGCACTTAACTGTGTGTATTTTATTTTTATTTTTTTATAACGAAAGGGGCGAAGCTCAATTGTTACACAACTGTGTATTTAACTTTATGAGGATTTGCGCTCCTAGAACATTAATATCTCGATGCGTCCGGAGCAACGAGGTCATCAATTTTTTACCTTTGCAGATGTGAAACAATGACTGCTCAAATTGGATTGCTATTTAAAAGACACAAAGCCTTATGAGAATACTCAGAAGGGATATTCATCGTTTCCTCGTTCGCTTTTTTCTAAAAAGAAAATAGCTGAGGAAATATAAACAGTTAGGAAATTTGACTCTTATATCCATCGAGTGGGTGCTTTTACATCTTCTATATCTTGTTTTATTTAAAGATTCTTATAATTTGTTGATTATTCTCTAGTGGGGCGTTTTATTTTCCTTTTAGAAGAAGATAATAGATTATTCTAAAATTCTACAAGGGGAAAAATTGGTGAGCCCTTATTTTCTTTTGGAATTGAAAAGTTAGACGCTTGGCCTGCCGGGCTTACTCACACCTATGAAAGAATTAAATAGCTATGAAGAAGACTCAATAGAGGATAAACTTGAGTGCTCGTCTTCTTGAGATATTCTTCTTCTGCTGTTGCCACGAGTCTTTTGGAGAAGCGGGGCAAAAGAAAATTTGGGGATTGCATATTGAATTGCAATGTATCGTCTGATACATTGTGTGTGTGAGAGAGAGACTACTGCTAGATTTGTCAAAATGGGTCATAGATCATATTCCTTAACACACATTTGATGGTCTGAGTTGTAATATGAGTCGATAATATTAAGTAAATGTGACATAAATGGATTTAGAATAGTAAATCCTAAAACAATGTTTGATGATCCGAGTTATAATATGAGTCCATTATATTAAGTAAATAGATCATAAATGGATTTAGATTAGTAAAGTCTAAAATAATATGGATGTAATGGATTCACAACATATGTACACCGAACTCATATCTATGACTTTCTTTTCACGCTTTATCACCCTCACTCGATTTTATGCTCTCTCTCACTCCACGCTTTTATTTTAGTTTGGGTATGAGTTTTCTTGGATCGAGTTAAATACGAAAGTGTTTTAGCAATATGCATTGAGTCGAGTATGAATTGGATTGAATATGAATCACTAAATTTATACTGCAAAAAAAAAAAAAAAGAGTCAGAATAGGTTACATAGATCAATTTGGATCGGATCTTTTTTTTTTCTTTTTACCCGACTTGACTCATTTGTTTGATAGGGTCTGATGACTCCCCACCAACATTGATGCGTCGTGTTTAATCCCAATTTTTTTGGCTACCCTAAAGTGTGGTTAGCAATTCTTTATTGGATGGTTGAGTGGGATTAGTAATTACGTGATATAAGATCCTCTTGTTAAGGCAAGTAAAACTTACAAGTAAATTTTTTCCGTCTTCTAGATTTCATGGGCTCGCTTACAAGAAAGGAAGCCCGTCCTTGTCGTGTCCTGAAAGTCCATGGACTCAATCTTCTTCCTACGCTGAAGTATGCGGCAGATACGATATCACTGCCCGAAGAAACCAAGCTCAGCGCAGCAATTCGTGTCCTGATCATCGTCCGTCCCTTGGCGATCCATGCCTACCGTAACAACCCTCGACATAATCCAGAACAATCTCTCTCTCTCTCTCTCTCCCTCCCCTCTTAACCGGGTTCCGGGAAGGTCTTAGGGAGAGGGCACTACCGTCATTTCAAATCTCTGCGATCGTCCCCTCTTCACGCTCTCTCTGCTCTCTGTCTCTCCAGGCCATCCGGAGGAGGAAGACAAGGGGGATGGGGCTTCTCTCCAACAGGTTCTTCCAGTTATTCCTTTTCCTTGAGATTTCTTTGTTTTCTTAGGAAAATGCTGGAAAAGGCCGAAATTTTTTTGAACTTTGGGGTTTATCAGGATTCGTCAGATCATGGGTCGCTTTATTTTTCCTTCGTTTTTTTGCTGGATTTACGGCGGATCTTGTTCGATGGTGATTTCTTTTCCTGTTCTTCCAACTGTAATGGCGGATCTATTTGATTGGTTGAGTAATGGAACTTGAACTGTGTGATGACAGAGTTGACAGGCGAGCCTCAAACCAGGGGATCACATCTACTCATGGAAGGCCGCTTACGTTTATGCCCATCATGGTTCTTGTCTCCTTCCTTCTGTTTTAGTTGCCATTTGCATTTTCAAAAAAAATAATAATTCACCTTTTTTGTTTTTGTTTTATTGGTTCCTGCAGCAGTTATCGTATTAGATGGAGAAGTTTAGACTTTTGTCATCCTACAAACAAAATTGTGTGCATGTAATCCCTCTGTCTATTAAGGAATGCGTGGTTTAAGAAAATTTGCTCTTGTTTGAATGTTTTGTTCTTTTCCAATTTTGGCTTGGCTGCATTGTCTTTGTTTGCCTCAATAGGTTTGGGAATAAATGGACAGTTTTTTTTTCTTGTATCTCCTGCACAATGAAGGATATGCAGTAGTCCTACTCTATGTACGGACGTTTTCACTAGAATAATCTTTCTGGCCCTGCAGAAATAGTGTTATGAGCACCATTGGAGCAAGCGAGCCACGATCTTTAGTAGGATTATAAATGTAGTTGTCTTTTGCAGTAATACATTTGTTTCCATGAATACTAATTTAGTTTAGAAGTCTATCATAAATCAGATTGCATAGGTACGAGTATTAGACAAAGGATATTTCTGTGGGTTTTCCTAGTAGTTTTGGTGAAGGTCAGGATTAGCATTTTGTACAGAGGAATTGAAGCAAACATTAGATGTTAACTAAGCTATTGGTGGGAGTAAAACCAGGGGGATCACCTGTATTTTCCCTTTCTTTTCCTTGACATCCTCCTGAATGTCATAATCAGAGTTTTCCTCTCAATGAAATCCTCCTAGCTTGTTAATGAATATGCCAGAAAGGTTGAGTAGGAACTTTATCTCTCCATGAAACTGACAGGACAACTCATTGGTTGTATTGTCCAATGAACCAGTCGATGCATTGTCTTTCACTCAATGAGGGGATAGGATGCTGTTGGTCCTCCACCTGCCAGCAGCTCTGCTGTTTGAATATCATCTTCCGTATAATTATGTTTGTCATGCCAAACCAGACTCTTGCATCTTTCTGTTGTGCATTTGGTGGCACAAGTCAGGGATGCTTAACTGTCTTGTTTTCTTTGGATAAATGACCATCTATCTTTGTCTGATTCAATTACATTTAGTTCCAATTTTCTTTTCACCCCTTCTATTAAATTCTAGACAATGCATGCTGTTGTATCATTTTGATTGTGGTTACCATGTACAATATCGAGCAATGCTAGGAATCGTAAGACCTGTATACAGAACTGGTTTGCAAAGAATGTGGCAAAGCGCATGTGGGTACTTAAAGAAATGAGCCCCTATTGAACCCCTCAAAAAGAATCTCTCACTCAATTTTTATGACATTTTTGTATACCAATCTGTGTGTATATAGCATCTTTCTGCGATAATTATGATTCTTATCAGAACATGGATACTCTGGGCAATTGTAAACTTGCTTTTTAACCTTATTTCCATCGTGCATGGAACTTCCCTGTGTTGAAAACCTTCTGTCCTTTTTCTTGGCATTAATGTACCTCCATATTCTGACAACAATATTGTCTGTCTAAATGCAGGTATTTATATTGGGGATGATAAAGTGATCCATTTTACTCGAAGGGGAAGAGAAGGATCAGGGACAGTCCTAGATTTCCTCTTGGTGAGCTCCGGGCCATCTCAATCCCTAGTACCTTGCGAAACATGTACTCCTCCTGAAGAAGGCCACGGTGTTGTCTCCTCCTGCCTAAACTGCTTCCTCTCAAACGGCATCTTGTACCGGTTTGAGTATTCAGTAACCCCGGCATTATTCCTCGCAAAAGCCAGAGGAGGAACCTGCACTCTTGCGGTTTCTGATCCCTCTGATGTGGTGGTCCACCGAGCAAAGTATTTGCTTGAAAATGGATTTGGTTGCTACAATGTCTTCAAGAACAATTGCGAAGACTTTGCCATCTACTGCAAGACTGGGCTGCTGGTGTTGGAGCGGGGAGCGATCGGGCAAGGTGGGCAGGCGGTGTCCATAGTTGGTGGGCCCCTTGCTGCCGTTTTATCTTCACCTCTGCGCCTTCTCACGACAAACATTTATGGAATGGCTGCTTCAGCAGTGGTAGTCTATTGTGCTAGTAGGTATGCTGCTGATATTGGCAGTGGCATGAGGAGAGATGTGGTGAAGGTTTCTGCAGAGGATCTAACAAGGAGGCTCTCAATCGGCCTCCTCCAAGTGATTGAACCCCCGAGCTTGCCAGCACCTGGATCTTAATATCTCTTTTATCATGCCGCTGATTTTTCGATTTTTCGTTGTCCATTGTTATCTCATATGTGGGTGACGTGACTGCTGCATGATTCTACCACCGAGTCAATCTTAAGCGGCACAAGTTGCTGTTTTGTATTTTGCTGGATATTTTGACTGTTAAGGTTACTGTTTTCCTGATCTAGATCTATTTCCCAGCGCTGGAAGTCCTTAATTAAGCGATTGCCAACGGTTATGTATTGTTTGTAGTGTCGCACAAAATCAAAGGTTGAAGTTGAAACTGGAACAGCGAGTTCCAAGTGGATCCATCATCTGGTTAAATGCCTGCCGCTGCATTTTGAAGTAACCGGCGCGGTCGAGTCTCGAATCCGATGCTTGCACGGATGCTTGCACAAGGATCTTAACCTTATCGTTTGACAGATATGGTCTTCCTTTGTTTGACCTGGTTGTTAAGTTGTTCCCTTTACGATGCCCTAAGATTCAAAAATTGCCTTGATGTTGATGTATTGCACTGCATTCATCTCTTAGTGACGAATATGGAAACCCATTATCAGTTTTCGCACTTTCTTGTGCTCTTTCGAGTTGCTACGCAACTGGATTGGCACGGGGGGTTATCCTTCAGATGTAGCCTTGAATGGCTAGCTATTCCAAAGGAATTACTCAACTACTAAGTGTGGAAGCGCCACCGAAAAGAGGGAAGAGAAGTATGAGCATACGTACTCTGGAGGCAACATACAAAGATAACTTCGTCAGCCAATTCCAAGAGACTATTGGGGAGGATTTTCTCATTTCCGAAGATTGACGTCAACATGAATTCAATAGATGACATCCTAAAACACTGTTAAGACAAAAACTATCACTTGGTCCAATGAACCGAGTATAGCATCATAGGGCGAACAAAATTGGAACTGCAGCAGCCATGAGCATCATACAAGCAAAACTGCATTTACACAGCCATCATTCTCAGGATTGTTCGTCACTTGTGCGTATTTCCCTGCAACCCCATTCACAGCAAACAGGTTAAGCAACGTGAATAGAACGGCCAAAAAGTAAAACCATCATAAGACAGATGAGATTACCCCAAACAACTTTCCCGGCTGGTGTGACAAGACCAAGTTCACTCACATTAACCTGATATGTGCAGCAATTAAATTGTCAACAACCATCAAATTTCATAAAGGAGCTCAAGAAGGGGGGAAATCCTACCTCAATGATAGTGCCTTTGGTCAGAACACCCAGAGATGTATACATTGGACCATTAGGGTTTTTCTTAACTCCAATTATCTCGAGATTGAAAGTACACTTCAATTCTGGATGTGTAACATGGGCTTTGTTGAAACGCAACCCTGTGGGACGGATGAACCTCTCATACTTTGGAGGCTTTCTGGTGAAACCAGGGCCAACAAATGTGGCTTTTGTGACCATCCTCTTCCATTGTTTGGCTGAAAATAAGCAACCAACAACATAGGTTGTTAAAAAAGAGCTCACCTTCTTGATAATAATGCAATACTAGCAAGTTCAGGTAAGGAAAATTGATTCTCTCAATGGTACACTCAACCAGGTCTCTTTTATCAGCCTATCAACACTGTCTAGGCCACAATCTTAATCTACCAACTGAATAGCCATCAAAGAAACTCTCTTCTCAAACTGACAAGCATCCATCCCAGCTCAATCAACAGTGATGCACAAATATTAGTTCACCAAACTTACAATGTCTACCAAGTAATAAATATTAACTAACAAAATAGCAGCCAAAGAGGAGGTCAGATATACTCACTCTTCCTTTTTCCAGATCTGAGCACTTTGAACATCTCATCTTCAGCAACAGGCCTAACCTGGAGTTGATGGCAATCAAGTTACAATGCCATCGACTAATTGAAAGTCAACATATATTCTCAATAAATTAATCAACAATCTATCTAAAATAGAAGAATGGGATCACTCCGACTCTATAATTTCTGCATGAGACAGGAAGAAGAACTACGGAACAAAGTATCAAAAGAAAATAGAATAAGGAAAGAGCCCACACTGACAATTCCTCAATTAGATACGAGCAAGTAGAAAATAAACATACCTTGGGCAAAGGAACTTCCCACTTTCCAGCTTTCTCTTTCCTCTTTTGTTTTATGGTGTTGCTAAGCACCTAAATTTTACAGGATGTAAAAATTATTACATAGGAACAAAACTGTCAAAATGTTGAATCATACCATCCATCCCTATTAGATACATACCTTAGCTCGTGTAGTTGTTTCACGATCAAGAAGATAAGCAGGAACTGCTCCTTCATGAACATCATCATCCACTTTGCGCCTACTTGAGGACTCCTCGTGCATTGCCAACCTGATCCAACAAGAAGGAAATAATTAAAAACTGTATGGACATCATGTAATAAAATGATATGAGCAGCGTACAGCATATAGGTTCACAGAAATAAGCACGCCGAGACTACCATGGCAATTTCTAGTGCTGTATCGAGACTCAGGAAAGGGACAAGGCAAATGTGGTAAAAACCATCTTAAGCATCACCACAAACATCAGCATCAACAAAAGTGGACAGCATAAAGGGCCACCGTGTTTTGTAACTTACAATACAGTCTGGACATCAGACCATCTATTGATAGAACAGAGAGCAAAACAACCTCAAAACCTATCGTCCCTTGCAACTCCTCGCTGATAAAGCTTATAAACATAAGTCGAAAGACTAGGCAAACAATCAGACTGATAAAACACACAACACCATCAAGCAATGTGCAATATTGGGCATCGAAACAATCGAACTAATGCTAGATTTCAACCGACACCCAAGAATGCTCCATTTCATCCCCCAAACAGAACTGATTAGATACCGAGGCGAGTTGAAATAGTTAACCAACCCACTGAAACCTCACATCACTATAGGTTATCCAAAAAGAAACAATTTTTCTATCAATTAAAAGCAAAAGCATTAAAAAAAGTGGGTTTAAAATAAATTTAAATAAAAAAATATTACGTTTTCTTCATAAGAGCCTTCTCCGCATATCGCTTCTTCGCGAAGATCTTACCCTTAATACCCAGAGCCTGCGTAATTCAGAAACAGGGCATGAGATTATACATATGACCACTTCAGCTCATCACGAAGTTTATCAGCGTATGAAAAGAAATGTCAAAAATGAAGCTCAATCAGCAGGGAAAACGAACACGTACCTTCTGGGCCATAGCAGAGCGCTTGTGGACTTCACGAGCCTCCTTCTTGCGCTTGCGCTCGAAGTGGTCATGGCGATAGCCATGGAGCTTCCTGTGCCGCTCGATGTAATCTCCTTGCGGCTACAAACACCACCGCCCCATGAAACAGAATTGATGAGAAATTCAGAAGCCCGAAAGGCTCAAGAACGCGAACGGCGGAGACAATCAAGAGGAAGCTTACCATGTCGACTGGAAGAAGGCGGCAACAGGGGGTGCCCGGAAGAGAGCGCACGTAAACCCTAAGCCGAAACTTAACAACGTTTGCGAATCTGGGGTTTGGCCCTCTTGGACTCACTGGGCTGAACTCTAAAGCCTCATTTAAGAGGGCAAAAATGGAAATATACTTTGTTTTTGGGTCTGGGAAAAAAAAAGGAAATATACTTGGATAACTTTTGTTTCGTTTTGTTTACCATCATAAAAAATAAATTTGTGTGTATAAATTAGACGAAGACCTATATATTTTTCTTTTTAATTGGAAAATGGATTTTTAATCACTCAGATTGGCCCTCTAATAATCAAGTTAGACATTGGAGGAGGAGAGAAAATGTATGTAATTTAGATTTGAGTCAAAGGTTTTACATTAGTTTCTCTACTTCCAAACGGATAATTGTAGAGTTGTATGCTTTTACCTATGGGGCTAATGTTGAAAGTTGATCATCGAGTCATGACAAGTGTCGGCTTGTAATGACAAATGACAATATATCGTAATAAGTGTGACGTATTATCATATGTGACGATCAAACTATTCAAAAAGCGAATAAATATTTGACTTTTCCGGTAGCGAATAGTTCTGAAGTCTTTAGTAGAACGATCACGTCCAAGTAATTGCTCTTATTAAGTAAACAAGTAAACAGAGTAAATTTTTTAAACCTTATCAAATCCGATTCCTGCCGCTGCCGCTTTCCAATTCCCAACCATCATGGCGTTCCCACTCAGAAACACATCGTAGAACAAAGCCACTTCAACTCTATTAATCTGGGAACAGAGACGGAACAGAGGACTCTGCTGTACATTTTTCTCCACGTTGGTCCTCATCGGGTAAACATGCACCTAGGATTTCCGGAAAATAAAAAGGAAACTATTGGGTTTTTATGCACCCCTTGAGCCATGGGTATGGCTTAGCCTTTGATCCATTAATTTCCCTATGTTCGTTCGGAATAGCAACCAAGGTGAAAAGCCCGAGAGACATCGGTACTCTGGTCCTTCATTGAAGACACTGAAGCGTCCATGTACGGACGATGAAATCAGGATATTTTCGTGTTTCCATGGGTAACAGACATTATGAAGATCAGTATCCATGGACAGCAAACGTCCGCGACTTGTGCGAGGGACCAGAATGCTTATGTTGTTCATGTCATTACTGAAAATAACGTAAAAGCTATAATGAACGCAGAAGAGAAGGAGAATTATATACCCTGCGAAACTTTGTGAATAAAGTTTGATAGCTGCGATCTAAGGCTACAACAATATTTGAAAGAAGTTAGATTGAAAAAATAGACATGTTTAGAAGAGAGACAGAGATTGCGTATAACAAATGATCAAAAGGGCACTCAAGCAAAAGACTGGGGCTGTATCGCAAACGGAGAAAAACAGGAGCTGTGGTTCAGCGGTTGACTCCAACAAAGATATTGTGAGGGCGCCATGGCTTCGGACAGCATGAGTGCCTTGAAAAAGAAAAACATGGCTGCCTAAACTATTGGGGAGAGGACTAGTGTTCAAGGCATCTATGCGAACAGGAAAATATTAAAAAAAAAAGAGAAACCCACCAGCGCCGTGTACGACGTGAGTTATGTGCCTGTGATAAACATGGATTGAATGAATGACGTGAGCATGAACATGCTACCTCCCTGTGTTAGATATCACGCAAGTAAGATATCTGCTACGG
>JAGVVM010005395.1:0-27139 GCA_019149425.1 Psidium friedrichsthalianum | reverse complement strand
CCCCCTCTCGCTCAACTCGAGCATTACAATCCCTTTCTCCCCCCCTCTCTGACTCGTCGGGCCCCCGATGTCGCTAAAGCCCATGATCAAAAGAGGGAACACCGTTATCAATTCTTTGTCTTAATATGAGTTATGATCAGTAAATTGTAGCAACAAATAGCAATCATCAAAGATGATAGATTCACTATAATGGTTCAATTAAGAGTACAGTTGGAACTGGTAGACCTTGCAAACGACACTAGAACTATAATAGGGTAGGTTTCAGACAAATTTCAAATTTCAAAAATTGGAGAATATATTTCGACCGATAGGTTTCAGGTTCCAGGTGAAACCTGGACCAACCCCTGAACTAGTCACCCCTATGTATGCTAGAAAATGAGTACGCTCATTTTATGAAAAAGGAAAATGAAAAAAATAATGTTCCCAATTTGGTTGTTTTGGAAAAAATTATAGTTAAATTGTTAACATGCAAAATTTTTCAATTATATATATACCGGCTAGTCAAAATGGAGAATGATGACAAGTTTTAACAGTTACAGACACAAAATGAAAGTTTTAAGACTCAAGATGCATTCATTTGATAAATTGTAGGATTTCTATTATAATTGTTTCAATTTAATCTTTTAAAAGTGTATTTTTTTTTCTCATCACTCAATTGCATTATCATTATTCCCTGTGGTAAGTTAAACCATTTTTATTTCACGAGCATTTAAATTCATTTTCCCAAATTTTCAATGATTTTTTATTTCTTAAATTATTTTTAAAAATATTAAATATTTCTTACTTCACAGAAAGTTCAATTTCATTTTCCTAAACACCTCTATCGAAAGCGTTGCGAAATGGAGACATGGTTACACATTGTCATGCAAGTTGGAGTCTCCAATTGCATAAATTGAGATCTCTAAGTGCCCAATTGCATATATCACGCAACTTGGAGGACTAAAACTGAATTATCTCCGAGGGCCAAAACGAAAAATAAAGCTTCAAGAGTCAAACTGCAACAAAAAAGTCCCACCAACCTGAGAGAGAGAGAGAGAGACTCAGAGAGCTAGCCTTGTCAGGAGGTCGATGCGTCACCCTGCATCAGTTATTCGCTTTCAGGAGACGCGGAAGATGACAAGAACCGCAACGATTCCCTCCCAATGATTGCATCATAACTCGCTCTCCAGGTGATTGTTTTTTTCTCTTGTGGGTTCTTCCACGATCAATTCTTTGTACTTCGCGATCGTTCTCTTGTTGCAGCGCCATATTGTTGAGTGCGTGTTATTTATGTCAACGGCCATATCATTGAATGATTCAAGGAAAGATAAATAACAAGAAAGTGAGAAGGAATCATATTAGGCCGCATCATCTTACGACTCGCTCTCTCCTCGTTTTGTCATTCCTTAGAGATCTGTGGTGAGTTAGCTCGATTCCGTTGAAAAATTTTCAGCGGGATCAGACGTTGATTGTCACCGTGGAAGAATCTTGAAAGGGTCCTCTCCTGATTCTAAGTTCGTGTGGCTTCATTTTCTTGGTTTGTACTTATACAGGGTTAAAGTTCTTTACTTTTTCGGGGTTTCTTGAATTCATCGGGTACTTCCGCGGCTCATCCTTTTGGTATGAGAGGCATTTTACTGGAAATGCATGAGGTCCGGAATGGTTTCAGCGTAGTCATCTTTGACGGTCGTTGACAAGGGCTTTGTTCATTCTATATTATTTTTCGTTTACCTAAATTTCCCTTTGATGAAGCACATCAATCCTGTTGCTATATCTTGCAAGTGGGATCTTTTATATTTGCTTGACTAGCGTTAGAAAATGTCTGCTTGAGAAGATAAAAGTATTGGGTTTAATGTCTTCAAAGTTCTAATGGTATGCGGTTCATCTTGGAACTCCAGAATGGATGCTGCTGTCTGTAATCCATCTCTTGGAACTTCTTCTTCTCGTTGTTATGTAAGTAGCAGATCCTCCGTCTGTCCAGATTTGAGGGGCAGCTCAGTGAGATTATCTTCAGAAGTTTTCAAGGTTGAGATTGGCAGGCCGGAAAGAAGTCTTTTCCAATCTAGCAGAAAGAAACTCAGTCCCATCATAGCTTTAGCTTCTCAAACATCAGTTTCTGATCCAATTTCCATATCTTCAAAGAACAATTTCAGTGACTCATCAAAGAAATCAAGTATGTACATTCACTCTCTATCGCATTGCCCACAGATGATTGTTTGAGTGAGGAGCTAAAAACTTCACTAGTATTTTCTATTTGCTTAATTACGCTCAGAAAAAGCTTCTAACTCACTTCATTTTAAAATGCATGGACCTGTCGGATGAGTAATTCTAGATGCTAAAGATCAAAGGCCGGTCTACAGAATTGATCTACAGGAGTAATGTGACAAACTTTCATGGCTATTTAAACAAGTGAGCCAAATTCAAGGACCCAATGGAATCCGGCCACACCACTCTGTAAACCAATAATGTAAATCAATTTGGTAATTTTAGTATTGCTTTTTCCAAACCATAATTGACCCTAGACAAAGCCATGTGTCCTCTAATGACTAGTAAACTGGACAGCTTTTTAGAGTGAAATCTTATGATCTGTCTTCTCTGTCATTTTAGATGAAGCAGCATTGATCCTAATTCGACATGGGGAGTCTCTATGGAATGAAAAGAACCTATTTACGGGTAGTGTTGATGTGCCCCTTACCAAGAACGGTGTGAAAGAGGCAATTGAAGCGGGTAAGAGGATCAGCAACATACCTGTTGACATGATATATACGTCATCATTAATCCGTGCACAGATGACTGCAATGCTTGCCATGACTCAGCACCGCCAACGGAAGGTACAAGCTTAGCCCCTCTCTTGCCATGCAGAATAGTCAATATAAATAGAAAGGATCATACATTTTCCATCTGTCAGGTGTCTAACTCTTGGGGCTGATTATTACATACTCAAGTGGTTTAGGCTATTGGGTGTCTTATACATGCAGATCCGGCAGGATATTGATAGGCCTGGTGCATAATTTAGGATTTGTTTGTTCAGTTCCATGAGCATTGTCCTCCATGAATGAGAAACCCTAAGGAAATTCATGATTTGTGGTCCTCTGCAATCTTTAGACTCAGCATATGTTAAGTTTGATGTTGTATTTCTAGAAAGTGGGTTTCTCTCTAGTGCTGTTGAGAATTCTCTTCTCTGTTTAATCTATTTTTAGCTGGCATGTAGGTGCCAATCATATTGCATGATGAGAATGAGAGGGCGAGAACATGGAGTCGTATTTACAGTGAAGAGACCAAAAAGCAATCCATTCCAGTCATAACAGATTGGCAATTGAATGAAAGAATGTATGGATCTCTTCCCTCACTGACATTTCTTCTGTTTTTACTTCTTCATTTGACACATGTGCATAAACCATTATTTCTCAGGTATGGTGAGTTGCAAGGTCTCAATAAACAGGAAACAGCAGAGAGATATGGGAAGGAACAAGTTCATGAGTGGCGGCGAAGTTATGACATTCCCCGCCTAATGGGGAGAGCTTGGAAATGTGCGCTCAAAGAGCTGTCACGTATTTCCGCGATGAGGTGTTTGACTGACGACTTTCCTGGATCTTTACTTTTTTAATGTTTGATAATGGCATAATAGCTGGTCTAACAATCAACCTCCCATAGCTACACGTCGTTAATTATCCTGTTACAGTGGATAATTGGTCTTGCAGATTGAAACTCAACTTTTTGCTGGACAAAACGTGATGATTGCAGCCCATGGCAATTCACTGAGATCCATCATCATGTATCTGGACAAACTAACTTCTCAAGAGGTGAAGTGCCATTTTTGGGGAGTATAATTGCTCCTGCAGATCTTTCCTATTCGTAGTGAATTGCGTCAGAAGTTAAATTTTCTTTCTTGGCAGGTTATAAGTTTGGAGTTGTCAACTGGAATTCCGCTACTATACATTTTCAAAGAGGGAAGATATGTAAGGAGAGGTAGTCCAGTGGGACCTACTGAAGCCGGTGTCTATGCTTATACTAGGGTATGCTGCTGTTGAGAGTCTCACTCTATAATTCTGATTGTGCTTATTCTCCAGATCTATATGCAGAATGCAGCTATTTAATCTTGGTATCAGTTGACTTTTCCCTCGGTTCCTGCCTTACATTGTGCTTAAGCAAGAGATAATAGTCTGGTCTCTAGTCTTTGAAAGAAATATTTAGATGAACAGGTGGTTTTCATCCTCCTCGTGGTCTTCACCTTTAAAAATTACAACTTTTATTATATGGAAATCATGCTGTTTAAACAAGACATGAGTTGGGCAAAGTAATGTGGGAGTTCATGAAAGAGGCCAGGTGGTCATGTAAGATTGTCTTTGAGAACTGTTCTGAAGAGCTCGCCTCTCAGACCCTTTGATGTTCTTCAGTACGGAAATATTGCGGGTAGAGAATATGCTCTGGAGGAATTTATTGTACAAGCCAACGTTTTGAAAATGAGTTTTTTATTGAGGGTTGCTACAACTTGTGATTATTGGTCTTTGCTCATTTTGGTGTGAACTTCTCAAATAATTTGGTTTAAATATTTGGAAAAACTCCACTTGTTTCGTGGCAGATTTTCATAGATCAGACATGAAAATGGGTACTGCTAAGAATTCCTTTCCCAGCAATCGTTCATAACAAACATATAAATTTAGAAAAAAGAGAGAACAGTTTTCGAGCAGTTTCTGTTGTCAACGCGATTCTCTTTTCTGATCCAATAGTTGTGTTCTATAGTTCATGCGTTTCTACTTGCTTAACTTGATAAGGCCTTGTCTCTCTTATGGAGGCGGGCCACTGCACCAGCCCTGTTCTTATTCATCTTCATGCTTCATTAATTATAAGAAGCCCGCCCTTGGTGATAATTTGAATACCAGGGACCTCGTTAGGGTTGCAAAAGATTGATATACCCCTTCAACCTCCCTACAAGTTTGCAAGAATATCTTTTAAATGTGGATAAGCTTTGTCACTAGCCTATTAAATGAGGTAGAGAGCATTAATTTTAGTACTCTTTGTCGTGAATTTTGCTACAGACATTGGCTCAGTACAGGCAGAACTTGGATGAGATGTCATATTAATGTCCAAGCAATTAAAAGGTATTCCCCTTATATTTTTTCCATTGCTTGTAGCTTCTTAGTATGCTATCACATGGCATCCAACTAAACACTTCTTTCTCTCTGTTCTGGTCATTTGCAGGGGCTGTGTTCTAGTTGCATTGTAACGGCGAAGACCGTTATTGTCTTGCTGGGTCATTTGTTAGATGTGCCTCTTTATCTCTCAAAATATGGTTCCCTCAAATTTCTCTGGTTAGGTCCTACCGAAATCCTCTGTAATGTCTGCAGGATCGTAATAGCTGAATTGTTTGGTCTAGTGACTGACTTAGACTTGTTGTGCAATGTCTTTTGGAAGGAAAAATGAGGATGTTCCATTAGGCTTGGGTTCACTTTCTTGCACATTAAAACGTAGGGACGCAGTGGGTTTTCTTCCCGGGTGTCACGTCTAACGGTCTGAGGATGCGCTCGGCACATCAAATGATGTTATAAAGAGAACATCTCATACAGTCCGAAGGAAAAAATTTCCTAGGAGCAGGTTCATTATGTTAGGGTGCAGCAACCTCACCACCAAATGATAGCAGATCCATTTCAAAGAGAAAAACGCCCAACCACTGGATACGGCTATATCGGCAATATGTGGGTGTGGGTGTGTCATGTTGAAGAAGGATGAAGACTGGAATAGCAAGAAAGGGTACTGAACACAGATATGAAATAGGAATAGAGACGAAGGCAGGCGATGTGCCGATGACCAAAAACCGGACCGCTGTAATAGCACATAATTGTCATGATAATTTGTCCACATGGTAATATGGCGCTGAAGAACTGGCGACTCGATGCTTGTGGCAAATTTAAATGGCTTTTATTTCCATAGCGTGAATATAGAAATATACGTTTGGAAACATTTTGAAACAAATATCCACAGCATAAAGACCAGTGCAGGTGGCAATGAAATACCCAGGAAAATATTGTTGGCAACCATGGTTATCTCAATGTCACAACAACATCGGCCTTCAACAGTATCGAACAAAACGGCTCAGATTTGAAAGGTGTTAACTTCTGTGGATGCTTTCCCCGGAAAAAAAGATTTAAAATTGAAAAAATGGACTACAACGAAAGGGAGATAAGTTTCCTTCCAAGGAAACAGACTCTTGAACCCTCGTGATGGTTCTTCAGCTACATGCTGTATAAAATGTATAACTGCAGAACAACTAGGACATATCGAAAGGAACCATTGAACATGACCTGAAACTCCACATTAGAAAGTCAGTCGATGCCACAAGGCAACTTGATTAAGTAAATAATTGACAGAGGGTCAGCGCAAGCTCCTAGCTAAAATCCCGAATTGGTCAGAGTGCCAAATCCGCACTTACTTGTTGAGGTTAGAATGACAGCAAAGCTTTCAATCGTTTTCTTTTAAGAATGCACGCCCGCACTGCGGTTATCGCCTAAATTTGTCGATCTCACAGCATCCATGCTAGATGCTATTCCGACTGTACCCCACCCATCAGATCCTCTGCCTTCTCGTTGTCAGAAGGGTCAGAATCTGATAAAGGAAGGGAATCTAAAGAGCGGAAACAGTTAAAACTGCTGCTGGGGTTGCCAACGGAATGTTCCCTCTTGTCCAAGCCGATGGCACCCTCTTGTCATCTTCTCTCATCCTCTCCGCATACTTACCAATCTCAAAACCAGCAGCATCATTGCCACCGAATGCGGATTCAAGCTGATCCATATCAAATAGATCCTCCATTATTTTCTTCGAGTTGAGGTCATCTGAATGGACAAACTTCACCTTATTGTAAGTTTTGGGCTCGAGGAACGGTTTTACCACCTGCACTAACACAGTATAGTGTTACAGCAACGGCTTATTAAGAATGACTATCCATCATAATGTATTAAATGTAAAACTAGTCAACAATCACAATTTCCTATTAGTTTAGTTTATGCAAACTAACAAGTGTGACCAAATGCTGTTCATGCTAGCTGTTCTGATCCATTTTTCTGCTTTTCAGAAACGGTATGTACATGGCAGTACTCTAACGATACGGTGCAAGCGTTGAGGTGAAAGTACCATAGCAGAAGACAAAAGGGAAGAGGACGGTAGTCATACCGAAAAGAATGGTTCGAAGAATTTAGGAGGGTTATATAGAATGGCAACACCAAGACGTTCCGGGTTAATGATCCTGTAATACGTGGGCCGTCTCCTTTGTCACCTTCAATGATATGTGTGACAAATTGAAACCCTGGAAATCTATCAGCCAGACCATCTGTCCTGGTTGGACGGCAGATTCAAGATAGCATTTTCCATGCAATAAAACCAAGTACTTAATTTGTCCTTTTGTTGACTTCGAGTTCTGCACTTAAAACCAAGTCAATGCAAACAATTGTAAGACAGTGCATGGCATCGTGTTCTAATAAACTAGGTCGTCTCCTTGTTAGGTTGCGCGCACAATTCAAGTTCATTCTACTTAAGTATCTGCAAGGGAAGACCAACTATTCCAACAGATGAGTCTATGAAATGATCTTTCTCTTTATGTGAATTTCCCAAGATGCATCACCTAAGAAATGGTCAAAATCCATTTTCTTGCATAAGAAGTTGATTTCCTCATGAACTAATATCTCTTGAATGATTTCCACAAAAATCGATTTACATGTCACTGCAACCCTGAAGGAAGAAGAATGATGTAACCTGGCGGCTAGGTCTCATGACCAGAACTGTCCTGCCATGTTTATCTCTATAATTCGTTCTGTAGATTTTCCCAGTCTCGGCTTCATGAGCAATGTCTTCCTGCTTGATACATTGAACTGCATCAAAAAGGCTTGGAAATATATAGGTAGAAAAAATTCTGCTCAACTGGCTCAGCAGAGAGTGTTAAATTATTATTCAGTCGAGGGAAATGAAAATAAAACCAACATACATACATTATGCAGTTAGGTCAAGATAATATTCTATTCCAAAATGCCAATCTTTTAGTAATTGATCTCACTTGAATCCACAAGAAGTTTGAAAAGCTAAAGAGCAGTTAAGAACTACCTCCTATCAGAACAGAGGCATTGAAATACATAATTTGGAGGACAAATTGGAAACATGATGCGATACAACATACCCAGCGAATTTCTTCTGGCTTATAGTCTGATCTCCACTTCAAGGTATCTTTGAGCATCTTAGTTGCTTTCTTCACATTCCAGTTCCGAGCCCTTAAATGTCTAGCAAGTGACGCGTCCGAACAATAAACCGATAACTTCTCCGGGAATGCTGCCGTGCCAATCAATCTCCTCACCTCATTAATCTACAAAACAGGAAGCATTGTAACTAGACAAATTTGCTCCCGTGACATGATATTTGCATACACATCGGTCAAAATTGGGAAAGTGGGAGTAGTAAGGTACAGTCCAACTCATGCACTGAATTCTATATACCTTTGCCTGCTGTTCTTCAGCTGTTAAAACTTTCTCATTTCCATTTGAAGAGGATTCATTGCTTCAAAGAGGTCGCTACTAGATCAGCTGTTGGCACTTCAACAATTGTCTCTACTGCTGTTGGCATTTTCACATTATCAGTATTGCTAAAATCAAAATTTAAGTGATGAAATCTACTTTAAGAATCAACAAACTGAAGCAGTACAAACCTGTTCAAAACTCAAGTTAGAAAAACATACTTGAAGAAACTCTCAAGAAAATCTGCCCCAAAATTAGTGTCAGTTATCCAGAACAAGGGAAAAAAAGGAATGTGCAATCCTAGGAAGTAACATGCCAAATCGAGCGTCTCGGAAAGCCCCAGTTAATGTGGTGATGGAAATTTGAAAATTTAAACAACAGTTTGTCCAATCCTAGGAAAGATATTCACCAGGCTGTTTGGTCAAAACTCTTAACTAACAAGAAAATATGGCAACCAACAAAACCTTCAGATTATCCCCTTGATTTCTCTTCTGCCCAATTCTCACATGTATATGGGATACGTTGGTAACTGTCAATCCATAATGTCACAAAGTTGCCTTAGATGTACAAATAGATTACCAAAGTAACTCGCTTCTTGAAATGTAGTACTTCAAAGGCTGATGTACTGCGTAGTTAGGAACTCTAGAGCAAAACTAAGCTCATCAGGCTTGCAGACTACAAATATGTCTACCATCATGAAAACTGCTGAGAAATCAACCTTGCTGGGAAAATTGCTGTTGCAATCATGCGACTTTAGCCTTATTTCCTTTTGGTAACGTTATTCTAAAGTTTCGATCAAGTACCCAAGCTTTTCAATGATACAGTTTGCACCCAGCTAATTAGGTTGCAAAGTCTCAGAGCAGGACATTGTAGCGCAGCTCCATATTTCAGGGTTAGAGGAGAGGATTATACTTGAACTTAGCCTAACGTTACCGAGAGGCTGCCTTCTGGGTTCGGACTTGTGATCTCAGGCTATAGTGGAGCAACCTTACCGTTACACCATCTGACTTCTACTTCCGTCACAGGAACTCTCTCAGTAACCTCTCTCAGTAACCGGTTTTTTTCAGGGGCAAAAGTATGCCACTTTGTCTAGGATAAGTTCCAAAGAAGATGGTACAATAGAAACATGAACCCTCAACCCACTAAGTGATTCTTAATGAAAGTTAAATTTTTTTTCACCAATTGTACAAAAAGCAATTCTCCAAGCTTCTATGTTCCACAAAAAGTTGGATTCGAAGGCATGTGCATTTTAAACACCGTACACAGCAACCAGCTCTCAAGTAATTTTTGACTGACGGACCCATCATCATTAAAACACAGCACAGGAAAATTCAAAGTTATAAAGACCCGGTTATCTCTTCCGACAGGGATTCGCAGGACCCGATTGGATTTGGACCATCTACACGAAAATAACAGTCGAACGATCAGCAACCGAACCGTAACCCTCGAGGAAAATCATGAAATTCAGCTCCGACTACCTCGGGATCTTCTATCCAAAAGACCATAATAACACCACACATACTGAAAATTCCTGATCAACCCCCCCCCCCCCCCCCCCCCCCCCCCCCCCTCCCCCAACTATAAAATCCACCGAAAATTCAAAAAAAAAGAAAGAAAGAGAAATTGGAACTCCACGGTGTAAAACGATGAGCGAATGAGATGGCGATATCCAAAGTGAGAGTCCAACCTGGAACGAATCAAAGAAACGGGGAGAGGAGAGGTAAAACCGATGCTTCAGGAGATCCCAAGAAGGCTGCTCAAGAAACAGAGGGGGGGGAAAAACAGGGTCAAACCTCAGCAAGGGAAACTCCGCACAAATGGAGGTCGAGGAAGGAAGGTGGGGACGCTTTGTTATTTGATTGCTTCCGACGGAATATTACGCGGATCTCTCGTGCTGGCACGGCGTGGGGAGGATTGAGAGCTACGAAATTGGATAGTGCGTTTCTCCTTGTCCACATGGAAACGTCAAACATAAAATCTTGCGCTGTTTTTTTATCCTTTCTTCCTTTCCCCCTCCGGAGTTTTTATTCCTACTTGCCTTTTGCTTTTGGACAGAAGAGCGATTTCCCAGTTTGGGAATGGAAAGCTAAGCCTTGCTTTAAGTTTAACTACCCCCGCCTAAGCCCCCTCTTGTCAGATAGCGCAAAGGCAGATCTCAATTGAAACCTTCACCCCACCACCACCCAGCAGCCACCTACCCCCCGGCCCCCCTCAAACTTTTAAATTTCTCGAGACCGAACAAGCCTCTCTTTTCCAATCTGCAGTGGAGGGAAAAGCAGAGGACCGGGTGTGTACTCCTTTAAAAAAAATTAAGCTTTTAGAACGATTCCATAAAATCTTGTAAAATTGAGATGGAGCTGATAACATAAGGAAATCTCAAACCGATATATCGGTATCATATTTGCTTTTAAATTAATTTTTTTATGTCGCGAGAAATTTTAGATTAGTATATACAGCCTTTTTTCCCCGAATTGTAATAAATTTTGGATTTTTTTCAGTAAATATGGCAAGAGTATATAAGTTTAGCGGATGTACTAGTTTGTGACATTTTTGCTATCTTTAGGTAAATTCGGTACCGGTGCACCTATTTGGGATAAAGCATTGGTATACTAGTTTAGGAGTTTTTGTAACACAAAAAATTTGTTTTGGCGATAATTGCGACACGTGTGCGCTAAGCTGGGGTTCTTGGTGGTATTGACTCTAAAATGTACTCATTTGGTGTCGAGTTAAATTTCTCGGTAGTCACACAAAACTCCACTATTTTTAAAGATATTTGTAGTTATCCATAAACCTTATTGCGCATTATCTCAACGGACTTTCATTTTGTCTCGGTCGTTAATCCTGATTTTTTTCAATTTGTGTGTGACATTCAAGAGGGTAAATATGTAATTTCACATTAATTTCTTTTCGAGAAAATCTCTCTTTTACCATTGAACTCCCGTTAAAAAAAAAAGTGAAGAAACAAAGAAATGGAGAAAAATTAAAATAAATAAAATAGGCAAGAAGCCCTTTATTATACAGTTGGCGTCCAACAAACAACCCTCTCGAGAGTTATAAAGACATTGAACCATCAAGATCTATCGGTAGCTCAAATCTTTCAAAGCTTTAATGAGGGATGAACTCGTTAGCTTAATTCATAAACACTACAGAGGTTGCAGCAGGATCTCAATATCACGAGACCCACGATGTCAAATTGTCGGTTGCAATCTCAATCTCGAGGCGCAACCGGCCTCCTCCTCCTCGAGTTGTGCATGCTGCGCACGCGCGAGAGAGATTACGAGATTTGACCTGTGTCCACGTGAGCGGTGACCATAGGAAGTTGAGTCGCGCCCTCCAAACAATTCAAAAATCTACTCGCGATGACCCGGGCTAATTCGCGCGGCCCATTTCGACATATTTCGATCTAGGGTTAATATAAAAAAAAATTTAGTTAGTATATCTGTATAAATTTACCTCCAAACTTTTTTTTTTACCGCAAAAAAATCCCACACTGATACACTTGTGACGAATTTACTCAAACTAAGAGACTTGTAATAAATTTATCTTCCATTAATTTTTGTGAAATTTAACGTCAAATTGCTGAGTTTGATAATACATGACAATCATGAGTGTACCTGTTTGAGATTTTTACCTCTGTTTGTCACATGTGTATTAATTTAGATTTTTTGTGATATTAGCTTAATTTAACGAAGGGTAAATTTGTCATATGTGTGATAATTTAGGGTTTTTTCGTGATAAAAAAATTAATTTATGATAAATTTATCATAAATGTACCAATTTGAAATTTTTGTGATCAAAAAAGTTATTTATGGTAAATTTATTAGAAATATATCAGTTTGAAGTTTTTCGTAGTCAAAAAAATAATTTGTAATAAATTTATCATAAATGTATGAATATGAAATTTTGACGATTTTAACCCTTCGATTTATGTGAGAAGTGCGCACGCTTATGTAGAGTTATGATTTTGAAAATCTCGTTTTTCTCGTTGACATTGACCATTTTGCGGCGGAACTCCCCGACAAGACACTCGAACGGCGAACGGCAAACGCGATCGAGCAAAATGAAAGGCCACCGCCGCATACATGGCCGATCCACCGAATCCTCAAAACCCTAATAAATTTCCGGCTCCTCGTACTTGAATTTGGCCCCTCGGAAAACATGCTCATCTCATGGCGGTCGGCCCTGTCCCTGCTACTAGCCTCTTCCCTCTTCTTCTTCGACGAGTGGATCTCCACCCCGTCTTGCAGATTTGTTCCTCGCGCGGACCACGACGCCCGCGATGTTGCGGCGGCGGATGATCGCGACGGTCTGAAGGTGATGATTGTCTCCGACTTGCTCTTGATGGGGTCTGACGCTGGTTTTGTGGACACCTACTTGGGGGACTATTACCTCTCCAAGTTCTTCAAGGTATGTCCAGACCCGCCGGACTTCAAATCCTCAGACCGTGTCTAGTCATGTAGGGTTGGTTCGCTTTAATTGCGGTGATCTTTGATTGTGATTGTGGATAGGAGTAGTGGGTGAATGCTAGTGGATGGCATCTTCCCTCTGTGTGGAAAAAGAACTTTTAGTAGGAAAGAAGCGGAAAATGTCAGCTTTTGGGCTATGTTGGCAGAAAATCGTGAGACTCAAGTTGAAAAGGTGGATTAGCCTCCTGCTGCTGCTACTTAGTCCCTTTTTTCTGTTTGTGTGCAAAAGACTATTAATTTTTTCGGCGGCTTTGGCATCTGCACATAGGGTACTTTGTGCTTTCCACATCGTTTGTTCTTGATTGCCTCTGGGTTAAACATGACTTCATTGAGCATTACGCATTCTACACTAAAATGTTCTCTTGTGCATGGATTTCGCATACTATGGCATGACTGGGCACATTTGCTGATAGTTGGCCCGAAATAGTTACTGCAAAAGTGAAACACCGTTTCTGTTCCGCGTGAATTGGGAAATCTTTCCAAAATGACTACATTTCTTGGGGTGTCAAGGAATTAGACTAGCTAAATCTTTAAGCTTCTAATTATAACACTTGAATACCGAAGCAATAAAGGAGAAGGTCAATACAAGTGCTTATGTCAATCTCAGTGTTAGAGTAATGGGCCATGAATAGTTAATGAATTTTTGTTATACATTTCTTTCTGCTTCCACTCTACATCCCTTTTTCGCCTTGTAATATGTAAACAGAAATCATTTCAAACTCTCAAGCCTGATATGCTGGTGGTCTTGGGCGATTTTTCTGCCAGAGGTTCGGAGCTGAGAAGACGCAAATGGGTCCCTGTACTTCATCAATTTAATAGATTGATAGGATCCCTCGTTACCGTCCCTTTCCATGTCATTTTGGGTGACAGGGATATGGAGAATGCACTGGACTAGATTCTCAGTTGGTTGACTGGATTTCCGGTCATCTCCCTGGATTAGATTCAGCTGGTTGTGGTGCCTTTGAGATGGAGAACATTACCTTTGTCTCTCTTAATAGTGTTGCGTTGCTTTGTGGTAACAATCCCCTGCGATTTGGCGTGGAAGAAGTGATAGAGAGGGAAAGCTTGACTTCGGGCAGAAATTGAAATGGTGAGAACCAATGACTTTAGTTTAGGTAAGGAATGTCTCCAAACTTTGCATGGAGAGAGAATTCTATGGCACTGGCTCTGGTCCTGTCTCTTGCTTCACTTCCCATTACACCCGACAGAAGGAGCAGAAATGAGGGCATATATTGTCATGAGAAAGCTTATGCACTCATGGTGGATGGGTCAAATGAACTGCAGCAGAGGTACAATTAATTCTTCCATTTCTAGTTTCATATTTTAGTAAGTTCATTGATTGTGGTTGCTAGTTTTCATTTGACATTTCTATAAGGCTCACTCTTCTTCTTTCTCAAATGTTCAGGCATGTGCACGATATAACTATAAACCTATGTAGTTATACCTCATAAATGAATATGTATTGCTGCGGGCGAGTTTGAACAGAATATTGAGAACTACTTGTACTATCTTGTTTTAAAGAAGATGCAGGTTTTTACTTTATTTGTCGAGAGTTGGGGAACAATAGCAGTTTACTTGTTGCCAGTAACGTTGAATTTGGAACTTCTCTGTGTTAAACACCCAAAATCTTTTTAAGGCATATGACTGTGCCAACTGCTAATACAAGAAAGCGAAAATACAAAAGACAGTCTGGGTCAATATTTTGAGACATAATGTGGTGACTTCCTGGAGATCAACTTCTCAGAGCTACACCATAGTTTAGGATAAAATTAAGATGATAGGAGAATAAGCTAAAATAACAGATATTAATTGGTATTCTTTGCTTAAATGTGCCACAGCTTTGAAGAGAAGTACCCTTGAAGTGCAAAAAGAATTATGCACAGCAAGCTGAAATAAGTGCGTTGCGGGTTCCCTGTTTGGGTGCCAGTGGCTTTGGCTCACTTATAGACAAGATGCTTAAGATTCTGATTGACCCTTTGCTATTGACCCCTTGCTGTTTTCTTATTTTGTTTAAATAATTATGTTGAATTAACTGGAAGTTTCATTTCTTAGTCCCTTGTTGGATATTCCTTTTGGTCAGAAGGCTTGCTGGAAGTGCGCCCTAAGAGTCATTATACACTATCCCTCCAAATGCAACAGAATACATCTTCCAAGCTCTTAGGCCAGGTAGAGGAAATTTTTTTTTTTGTGCTTCTCATTTTCCATACGGATTGTCAGTTCTACAAGGCTGTAGCCTTTTATGGAGTTTCAGTAGTTTCTAGCATGACTTCCAACTGATTTCATGTGAGCTCTATGTGAAGAATTGGGCGATGAACTCAAAGCAAAATGGCATCATCACTTGAGAGGAGGGAGGGAGGGTCATGATGTTGCGTAAAGGACAGAGGGTTGCCACCCTCACTGGCTACATCACAGAGTCCATGCCCTTTGCTAGCAGTGGGAGAGGGTGACAATCCTCTGCCCACCATAGTACCCTATCGGCCTCTACACTGTCAGCAAAAGTCATGTGACCCTCCGGGACTCTCTCCCTTTTTCCCTGCTTTCTTCTTTGTTTTCGTTTTATCTTAATGCTGTTGTTGGTGCATATGGACACTGCGCCGGTGTTACATGATTGTCAAAATTGTCACGGAGAAGGACATGGTAGCTTTTGGTCAAAAATTTGGTTGAAAGAGTTCAATGGTGCATAACTAGAAAGTTTCCAAGTCCATGACATTAGTTAACACCAATTCGAAGTTTAATGGTGCAATTGAAAAAGTTTAAGTGACCCCAAGGAATAGTTACATTTAGCAAGATCTACTCTAAATCAGGAAGTAGAGTTTAGTTACACAAAACTCTACATTTGGAAAGGGATGATGGCTGTTATGGTTAATTACTTGATTAAAAACCTTGTTACAGTCGGAGACTATATTTCTTGGCATATGTTTGTTATCAATTACACAAGTTCAGAAGCAAGGTAAAGGCTGGCAAGGCATATTAATATTCTCGGCTGGGTGACATCAATAATACGGATCTGATTAGTCTAAAGCTAGTTTATCTTGCTTTCATAAGATTAGCCCCATTTTCATTTAATAAGATCTATTATTGTTGTCTTGTGTTTATTATGCCTGTATTCACCTGTATTTGTAACTTAACTGTATGCCTCTATGTAACTGCAGAATTGTTTTTAGTGGGCATGGTCTTGATTTTTGTGATTACCGACACCTGGATGGAACTCGTGAAGTAAGTGTTCCAGCCATGTCTTGGCTTGCCAGGGATGATCCTGGATTTGTCATTGCCACATTTAGACCAGGCAAATCTGTAGGTATCAGTCATTGTTCTCTGGGTAGGCAATCGTACGCATTCCTCTATATCTTTGTGTTGGTTCTGTTGATGTTAATGATACTTCTCGTGAAGTTTTTGACAGCATTCCGGACTATAATGATGGCTGTAGCTCTCCTGTAACATTTCTTTTCACATGATTTATAATTTCTTATACGAATGCGGCTGTTTATTGCCTCTAAATTTCAAGTACCCTTTGATCTTGCACTTTTGGCCAAGTTGCTTCGAGTCTGGGTGCACCTGAACCAGCTAAGATGTGTTAACAGGTTTAAGTATAGATTTGTCCAATCAACTTGTCATTTCCCTTTTGCATAAATGATTCTCCAATTCGGAAGAAGTTTCGATTTCGATCCCTACAATTCAATTCTCGATAAATTCTCTCACGTGGACAATTGGAGACTTATGACTCCCATGAATCGTCCTAATTTTGTTCTTTACAAATAGGCAAATTAGGCTTGCGAACATAGTTTGGCACACGACTAGTTCTCAAGGCGGTGGAATTAATGGAAAACTACTTGACAATTCATTATGCTCATTACTTGTTGATCCTTCTCGCCTGCAAATGGGGAGAGGTTGCCGTTCGAATCTTTTCTTGTTACACTTGCCAATTGAAATGCTTATCGAATTATGTAGCAAGCAGTAAGATCCTTAAGATTGCAAGACGAACGACTGCCAAATCCGCCTATCAGGCCATCACGGTGATCGGGTACTCTTGATCTCCCACCTCCAAGAAACGCCACCCTTCTTCTATTATCATCACGCCGTTTTCGTCGGCTCGGCTTAGGTGGTCGCAAGGGTTCAATGCCAATTGGACCTCCACAGTTTGGCCTCCCTTAAGTTCCACACTCTGGAAGGCCGCCAACTGCTTCATCGGACTCCCGCTGCTTGGCTTCGCATGCCTCACAAAGAGCAACACGGGGTGCTTGCCCACCACGTCACCATGGTTCTTGACTTGGACTGTGACCACAGACTTGCTCTTCTTGCAAAACTCTGCTCCCAAATGTGAAACCGGTCTGTACCGAGGGGAGTCGTCCGAGCCTTCGTCAGGTTGAGATTTAGGGGATTGGTTTAGGTAGAAAAGTTCCTTGGTAACGGATATGAACTTGTAAGAATATTTTGTGTAGCTAAGCCCGTATCCATACTCGTAAACTGATTGGCCTTCGTAGAACCGGTATGTACGCCCGGGGTAGCCAGTGGATGGTTCAGGCCTCATCCTCATGTCGGTCATTTGCACTCTGGTGAATTCTTGTGGGTACCAAGTCACTGGCAATCTCCCTCCTGTTTCAGAAGTGGAAGAATTTAATCACGACCTCCTGATTTTGTCGAGAAACTCTGGCACAGGAACGAAGAAATGAAGAGGGATCATAGGATTTTACCAGGATTATGTTCACCGAAGATGATTTGTGACAACGCCATCCCGCCGGCCTCACCAGGATAACCAGCCCACAAGATGCTTCCGATGTTCTGATCATCTCTGGCGAATTTTATGTCGACAGGACCTCCACAAAGAAGCACCAAAATTACCGGCTTCTTTGCAGCTCGGGCGACTGTCGTTATGAGCTCCTGTTGCCTGCCGGGGAGGACCAAATCGACACGATCGAAGTCCTCCCTCTCTTGAGTTTGATCTAACCCCATGATCAGCACCACATGATCGGCATCTTTCGCTACTTCCACTGCCTGGGCAATCGATGGCGACGAGCACGCCACATCGTCGCAACCCGGCTGATAACTCGTGTCCTTCACGTAACTCTGCAGAGCCTGCAGCAGCGTCACGGACTTGCACGGCGGTCCCGCGTAGTTCCCGAGCAGCTTCCAGGCATTATTAGCATTGGGGCCTATAACAGCAAGGGACATGGACTTCGATCTCCGAAGAGGCAGACGCTTTTGCTTGTTCTTCAGAAGCACGACGCCGCTTCGAGCAGCCTCGAGAGCCAAATCTTGATGCTTTTGGGAGCAGACCTCATCTGGACCTATTTTGCCGAAAGGTTGTTTCTTGGGGTCGCCATTGAAGAGTCCTAGCCTCATTCTTACCGAGAAGAGGTTGCGAAGCGCTCTGTCTATCTCGGATACTGGCACTTTCTTTTGCTGGACGGCGGATTTGGTGTGTTTCTGCAGGTAGGTTCCGCAGTTGACATCCATTCCTGCCGATTTATGGACCATTCAATGATGTTAGCTTCACAAAATTTCACGCGCATCACGACTATTTCATCCAAAGCCGAAAGCATACTCAGTGATCTTTTCCGTATCACCACTAGTTTAGAAATTGTGGGGTGATTGGTGATTCGGTGATCACTGGTGTAGAATCCCCGCCATTTTTAAGGGCAATGATCAGTCTCCTGTTTTGTGTTTCTTCTTTAGGATTTTTGCCCCCTCTTCCTTCATTTCTATCTTGAGTGATATTGAACCTTTCATTCTCCAGTGTCATCAATTCATGCGTGAAAATGAAAACTGGAAAGGTCCAAAGCCGAACATTGTATGCACGAAAGAAGCTCCGAGAAAACGCCATGCCGACTAACCGGAAATCAAAGAGAGATTCTAGTGCTGGACCATTCGTCGGAAATCAAATCTCGAATCCTTAAGGAAATATGCGAAAATGATACCGAAACAAAAAAAAAAATACAGAATCTAAAGAATACATCCAGACTACTTGGGGACAAATTCACAGGACGTGGTCAAGAAAAGGCAACACTAAGGGCCAGGGCATTGACTCTTGAGGATAAGAAGTGATGGACCGATCTGAATTATAGGGGAGCCCAAGCCAACTCTCATCAGCTTGTGTGGTCCCATTCATATCCTCAACTCTTATATTCATCGACCAAGATTGAAGGATTAACCAATTTTTTCATTGTTGATTAACGATTTAATCTCGTTTCGAATGTAATGTTTCCGTCACTATTACTATCCGAAATCTTGTAAGGCATACATGATTTGAACGGGCTATAACAAAAGTGATTTTCTTAATAAAATGATCACTCTCTTTAGGTAACTCTCCGGTGATCGGCATCTCATGGGTGTTTTTTTTCTACTGATAGGACAAATATCAGGTGATTATCTTTTCGCAGCATCGCCTAATAAGATGCATTTGACATACCGTTAGGCTATAGGGCGGCGCAAAACTTTACCGATAGACACGACTCTCTGTAAATTTTTTTAGGCTAGCCATGAGCTTTGTTTCACGAAAATGCAAAGGAATGTGTTGACATACCGGCTTTGAGGACATCGGCGACGGCATCCTCTGGCGTCTTGGCATACCCTTGATTGTCGTGCATGATAGAGACGGCGTCGCAGTCCGATGTTATGTACCTGCCATATCTCAGCTCCCACCAGTCGACAAACCATCATCACCTTCTCTACAAAAGCCATCTAAGTAAAATGAGGGCGTGCTGCTTTCACTTATCTTACCCGTGGAAAGACCATTGCCGACGGGCGGTGTTGGATAGGAGGTCGTAGTTGGCGCAACTGGGGACGCCATTGACCCGGTTATAAGCACACATGATCCCGCTGGCCTTGCCGTCCTGAATGCACCTCTGAAACGGTGGCTGGAACGTGTCCGCCATGTCTTGTGCCGTCACCTGAATCGACCCAGCACAAATGCCGCAAGTGAATTAAGGGCCAAGCAGTCCATAAAATCAACCCAAATCTTTCCACAAGCGTTCCCTAATCAGGTCAAATTGGCAACCTAAGAAGCGAACTTCCACGGTCCATGCCTTAGGCGCCGGAGTGAGAATCAAAGTTCATTTCATTGTCCCATTGTCGTTTGTTTCATTGTATCATCATTTAGATTAATTATGGCATGATAACTATTCATGATAGCGTACCCTTTTTTCCCCTCGCAATGAGTAAATTCACCTACCATGAAGACATTGTGTTAAAAAGCTATCTCCTAGCTATATATAAACCAAAAAAAAAAAAAATTAAGAACAGGAAAACCCTCGAGCACATCTTTCTAAGGAAGTGTGAATAGTAGAACTCAGACGTCTTTCAGATCTTGACCCACCAGTTCCATAAATCAAATTCAGATAATGATCATGACCCACAAGATATCTTATGAAACTCGTTCATGCATGGGCCGAATTCGATTTTGGTTTTTTTTTTTTCAAAAACTTTTCCTGTAGCAGCGACTATTGTAGAATATTATAAAACGGCAGATTTGCAGCACTTTTTACTTTGTGAAAAGCCAACAGCCAGTCAACCCCCAATTGATGGACACTCGTCATCTGCTTCTGCTCTAACTCACATGCTCTAAGCAGCATTAAACAATTTTGAGGGGAAGAGGAATCTTTGAACCCTGTCCTAAAGCCAGACGCAAACTTCCAAAAAGCTCCTGAACAGCAATGGCCACCCGACATGAAAAAGACGCTTGGGAATTCCGCCAAAAGTTGAAAGAAACGATGAAGAACAGAGCAACAGATGTGGGGGGAGTACGAGGGCTAGCGGTCATTTCACATTTGTCTGTCACTGACCCGGGCATCGAAGACGAACCGGTTCACGCCCTTCCAGTTGTCCAGATCGTAGGCGGTGAAGTGCTTGCAGCAAGCGGACGCCTGGAGGCTCCCGCGGGGCTTCCCTCCGCCTCGGAAGTCGTCGCCTTGGACGCCTCGCACGTACGAGACAGCGTACTTGCCGGTGACCAGCGGGTCCTCACCGGGCGTCTCCTGCCCTCTCCCCCACCTCGGGTCTCTGAATATGTTGATGTTCGGCGCCCAGAACGTCATCCCCGTCGCCTGCCCCGAGTTGTACACTGCCCTCGCCTCAGTCCCTATCACCTGCAATGCCATTCGGGTCGGGTCGGGCTTCCCACATTTTCTTTTTTTTTGTGGGGGTGGGGAATCGTTTCTTGAAATGCGATTGGTCTTTGGGGTCGCGAGCTTACCTGGCCAATGCGGTACCAGAGGTCGGCGTCGAAGGAGGCGGCGGTGAGGATGACCTGGGGAAGCTGGTGGCGGACTGGATGGTCCCATTGAAGCGGATGCCGCGGCCGGCGTTGGAGACGCCGTGGAGGGACTCGGACCACCACTCGTAGGCGGGGACGCCGAGCCGGGGGATGGCCGGGGCGGAGCTGACAAGCTGCGAGATCTTCTCGTCCAATGTGAGCCTGGAGACGAGGTCCTGGGCTCGCTTGCTGATGGGAAGGGACGCCCTGCAGAAGGCGAAGGACTTGGTGGAGGGGCTTGATGGGTTGCACGAGAACGGCGGGGCCTGGGCGGAGGCGGCGAGAGGGGAGAGGAGGGTGGCGACGGAGGTGAAGGCGATGAGGAGAGAGAGGATTTGGACTTGGCGGTTCCTCATCTTGGTGGAATGGGGGGTTCTTGGAGGATAGGGAGAGCGTGAGAGAGTGGCTTTTCAAGGGAGAGAGCGTGAGTGAAAGCAAGGGGTGAATAGAACTCCACTCTTGAACTTTTCCTTACTTATCTTTTTCAGCAACCAAAAAAAAAAAATGTGTGGAAGGCCCCTAGCAAGCCCTGGCAGGCGTCACCGCCACCTATGTAGCACGGATACCGACACCGACACGCGACACGACACGACTAACGGCGACACGGTATTTCTCAAACTAGAAATTCCAACACGTCGAGAACACGTATTAAATATATTTTTAAATATAAAATAATAAACGAATCAAAACATATGTCATATACATTAATTCGAACTGAAGAAGGCAAGTTTCTATTTATTTTCAAGTTGATAAACTTAGGAGCTTTTTTTTGTCAAAAAAGTCATTTGATTCGTATTATAAAGTAAAAAAGAATATCATATGTGCTTCTGAACATAAAAATTTCAAAAGGGCTTGAGGTAGGTTAAAAATCTAAGTCAGTGGGAGAGTATTATGAAATTACGCTTTAACAACCCAATCTGCAATCTTGTTTTGGGTCCATGCACAATGGATTAGCAGTAACTTTTCACTTTTGAAAATAAGTCTGAGCACTCCTTGGTCCACGCTTTACTTTCCATGAACTATATTTATGCCTTGGAACATTTTGACCAATAGATATTGTCTAACTCCAAAATCTCTTAACTATTCTATCTGCAAACGCACATGAGTTTCAGCACTTCAAAACTCCAATAGAGTTAGGGTTTCGGCATGAAGGGGAAATCAGACATTCACAGACCTCGCTATACTCTCCTTCGACCAACAGCCTAGAGGAGTCTCTACATCCCATTAGCCAACCGCGCCATCTAGCTTCTTCCTCCATGAACGTTCATTGACATTAATTTTTAGAGCTCCCCCCCGGGCACAATGAAAATCAAGAAATCTATGAGATCTCCTTCTTTTTCCTTTTTTCTATGGATTTCGAGCTCTATCTAATGAACTTCTTCTTCATTGCACACGCTTCCATGACCACTTTAAAACCGGCAAGATTCCAAAGGTTTTTCTTTTTTTTTTAATAGTTGTGTCCGCCCGTTGGACACACTGGGGACACGCGTCCAACACCTCCGTTGACTGTTGTCGAATCCCGACCACTGTCAACGAGTGTCAGATGCGTGTTTCCCGTGTGTCCGTACAATGTCGGTTTCGACGTGTGTCCGATACTAACACGGACACCTAAGAGAAGTGTCAGTGCTACATAGACCCGCGCCACCATTGCCGAAAAGGCCAATGATGATGGAGCAAGGGTCGGTCAGGACTCGACTAATGAGCGGCGACCTTAGTTGACTGTAGGCGAGGGTCGTTTTGGCCTCAGATCCCAAGCATGGCGACCCTCAACCCGATTTGGGCGAGGGACGTCAAACCCTTACTCAGTCTGTGGGGAGGGCCACGACGCTCGCTTGCCCTTTGTCAGGGTCATTAGCCATTGGTCGAGTCCCCATCGACCCTCGTCCCACCATCACTGCCTCTTCCAACGATGGTGGGGGTGACAGTAGCAAAGGATTGCAAGTGCCCTTGCTGGTTTGCTACTTTTTTTATAGGTTTTTTTAAAAAATAACTTATTTAATACATATTAAAATCAAACTTAGATGAAAAAACGTCATTTTGGTCTATCTTTTTTGTTTTACATGCTAGCAGCACCACGTAAAGTAATAAAAAAAATGTCACGTCGGTATTTTTCGTTAGTCTAATTGGACGGATTTAAAAGAAAGGACTTATTGTATCAGTTTTAGCAAATTTTAGCACTTAATTGATACTTTATGAAAGTTTTGGAACTTATTTACATTTTGGTGATAAGTTTTTAGGACTTTTTAGGCATACGTATTCCTTTTTTCAGTCTGCACAAAAAGAAATCTTGAAAAATCTTCGATTGGATTCAAAGGTAACATATGCCTGAAGAGATACCTTGAATGTCACTAACCATACTCAACCCCCTCCTTTGATGCACTTGATATACACTCTCCCGACAACATAAATTAAATAATTAAGGACATGATCTTGCATAGATTTGTAAATTTTACACGTTGCCTCTCCAAGTTATGCATTTCCACCGCAGCCGATGAAGTGATTTACAAATTAATTTTTTAAAAATATCGTTTATGTCGTCTCTTAAAATCAGTAATGAACAATATTTTTCATTGGCTACATAAATATTTGACACAAATTTATTGTTATTAATAAATATTTTTTTATTAATTAATTATTTTTAAACTATGCATACAATAATCCTTTTTCGTGAAACCAGAGCCTTTTCAGTAGTGTCCCCATGGCTGTTCAGATCAGAACAGGGACTCTGGCAAAAGAAGCGGAGACGGCATTGTTTTCTCTTGTTGGATATTTGATGGCCTTGGCCCTTTCGGGGTGGGGCCGGTGGGCCCATTTTTCCTGCGGAAAAGTCCAAAGTCTCTTCGCCTCCGACGGCTCGCATGACGATGCCGATGGATCGACGGAGCATTTTCAAGAATCCGATTCGACATTGTGGATTCCCTCCCCTCCACTCCCCCTGCTTCGTGAGTTTCCTCTTTGAGAGGAAAAAGATCGGAAATAGTGAAAAATAAGGGGGACGATCATAGTCTAATATATGACATGCACTCTGTAATGATCGATATGATCTCGTTCTTATAAAAATAAATTAAAAAAAGGCACAATGAAGTCATGAACACTTCCAAACAACTTCCCATCCTAGCTTTTATGCTCGTTCATGCAACCATTCCGTAATCCTTCGCTTCACGACCTCCCGCCATTACGTAAACCGAGCTGCAGAAATGAAGTCCGAGATAGAAGTAATGAAACGGAACGGCTTCCCCGCCAATAGCTAGCTCTGAACAAGGCAAATTGCCTACTTCTTTCGCTCGGGCGAATACGGCCGGGGAATGGCTGGGAATGCCAAACTCGGTGCTGAAATTTGCTATATCACATCCAATCACCACCTTCATGGCCCGGAAGGTAGGACAGGAAACTGCTGACCAAAGTGCTTGGCCATTATGGGGCCGGTTTTCCGGTTTTGCTTTTAACCCAGATTTGAGCCCAAGGCCCATCATTCTTGGGCTTGGCAGCATCGTCCCTTGCGGTTCCAGCAAGGCAGCATCGTCCGAGTCAAGAACCGCATTAAAACAAAGGATGGCGCCACTTATCAAAAGGCTTCGGAGAAATTCCTGAGAGTTCCTTAGGTAAATGAGTAAATAGTCGCGTGTGCTCGTTCCATGCTTCGCGCTTCATGTAGAAAGAGCGAGGAAGATGGCGAAGAACCTTTATCGCGAGCAATTAATGTGAAGTGACGACATGTGGTGATGTTGCTGTTCATCCTTCATCGAACATTTCATGCTAGCGGTAGGGAATTGTAAGCTCTCGCGATAATTTCTCTCAGTTTTATTTTTTTTCTTTCCGCAACTTCAAATCCCAAATGAACAAAATTGTGACCCGTGACAAGTTAAATGACGAAATTAACCACTAAAAAAACTTAAATTATTTAATTATGTTTAATGTTGAAAAAAAAAAAAAAGGTAAAAAGATAAAACTTATTAATAGCATCAAAACTTGTCAGCGTAAATGTAATAGAGTCCAAAACCTTAAAAAAATTACAATTAAATTCTAAAAACTTATCACGAAAGTACAACAAATCTAAAAATTCTCAAATTCTAAAAATTTCAAAATATGAACTAATTTTGCGTGATAATTATTTAATCGTGCTTTCGCGAAAGGTCTAAGATTATCGGGGACAATTTTTAAACTTTTAACATAGATATTCTCCGAGGGTCACAAGGAGGAGGTTGCTATAAAGATTGATTTGGAGACAGCCAAGCAATTTTCCCGATGCATCATGCCCCAGATACTTTCTTTCCCCTTGTAGAGGGATAGTACAAAGTAACAATGCAATTGTTAAACTGAAAAATAAAAAAAAGGGTTCTTGGAATAATAGTCGTACTTCGTCCACTGCATCGACTCCCCCAAAGCCATGACTGCACGTGGGCTTCGTACAATCTTAAGTAGTTTTCCTGAAAATATAAACGAATATAATCCCTTACCGTTCGCTCTCATCGCCGCTCGTCCGTCCTCTATTTCTCAAAGCACTGCTTGGGTATACTTGCGTTTTTTACGGTTTGATACCATTTGCATCTCGCTCGGATTTTCGTATATTGCAAAATTGTAAGATTACACAAGCGTATAAACGAAGCGAAATAAAACAGTAAAAGCGAAAAAGATAATATATCAAGATGTAAGGTTATCTTGATTCATCCTTAACTTCGAATTACATTTATGAATGATTGTATAAATTCAATTGTCATCAGATACGGACTTCAAATCATAAGCATCCCTCGCATCCCAAAGCAACTCTTGCCAAGGCGGCTACTCGAACTTACTTGCTCTTATTGTTTGATGGACGTGAACTAGTCCGAACAAAACTGGTCATGATGGCACATCGACAAACCCGATTTAGCCGGCGCTTTCGATCGCCTCAACTGGGATCGAATGGCCGTTTGAACCGCGCATCATCCACGGTTATGCTCTGTTTTGAACGTGACTTGGCGGATTGGACTTCCATTTGGACCGGTCAACATTGGCTCCAGACTCTGACCTGCGCATAATGTGTGGCACAGGAGATGTGATCCATGTCAGGTCACAAAGGGATTAGATTGGAACGCAATATCCTTTTGTGGGTGTTTTTTGAGGCTAAGGTTTGTGTGTTTTTGTTTTTAGTGTTTACCTAAGGGAGGGTAATTTTAGTCTTTTCGATTATGAGCCTTTTTTTTTTTATCTTGAGATTTGAAGTGGTACCGTGAGAAAATAGAATTGGAAAAGCAAACTAAATCGCCCAGTCTAGTTCGGACTCTCGATTCCATATAGATCGAAAATATGACAAAAAAAAAAAAAAATGCACCAACTATTCCTCATTTTTTGCACATGCCACTTCCTCGTTCCCAACCCAGTCTTCTTCTCTCTGTTCCTTCTCACTTCCCAACCAAGTCTAACCCACTTCCACCTAACCTCCTTTTTCCTCCGATCTCTCATATAATCATCTTGGATCTCAATGGGTTTGAGTTTTGAAATTTGATTATGTTTTTTTTTAAAACAATGATGAAAAGGGGACGAATATATAAATGGCTGGAGAGCAGTATCCCAATCGAAGACCGTCAAAAGCAATAAGGCGAACCCTAAACAATATACATTGACTTTAAGGGTTTTCTTTAAAACAAAAAATTGGAATCAGTCCGATCTTAAGCACCTGAAATTAGGAACCAGATTGCCTGACGCGGCACACATCAGTTATTAGTCTTCAATTTAAGAACACTCGAAACCGAACCACCGCTACTTCTGTAATAACTAAACTGGAAATCGATCACCAGTCCTGATTCGATCTGTCCGATTTGCTCACTCCTAATGAAAGTGACAAGAAAGTTGAAGACGCGAAGATGATAGCTAGGTTCCTCGCAAATTCAAGAGAATAATTATTCCAAGCGAAAATTGGCATGGCTTTGGGGAGCATTATGAATTATAATCGAAATATTTTCAGGTTCAAA
>JAGVVM010005394.1:0-24043 GCA_019149425.1 Psidium friedrichsthalianum | reverse complement strand
CCTCAGATGAAAGAGATCTAAGGTTATTGTCTTGAAGTTGAAGAAAATAGGCTTCTCTTGGTAGGAGAATCTGAAGCATCGGTGATCTAGGGAAGATAAAAGAAAGATCAAGTCTCAAGAAAAACTCAAGAAGCTGATGAGAAGAGATTCTTACCTGACAACTACCAGTAAGATTTGTCTCACAAGATAAATTCCCTCAAGCATTGTAGGATGAATGTTGAATAATACATCGGGGATTTTAGCACTCATTATGCGGTGTTATGTTCCAAAATTGCAAAAACAAATCATTGCTCTTTCCTTGATGGTTTGAACAGAGGTTGCTGACTTGGTCATATCACCATATTGTCTTTCGAAAATGTTTGCAAGCTTGCCATAAAAGTCAAGAAGCATTCAAACGTGGCAAGGGCTTTTTGGCCAAGCTCGAACTGAACATACAAATTCCTTTGAGGATTCTTTTTCTAACCAAGCCTATGATGATGTATTGGACTAGGAGAAATCCACGGAGTTTGTTAATGACTCTCTAAACAAGCGACGGTGGTGTCGAAAGTGTTTCAATGACATGGTTATGGACACTTTTGTGCCAATTGTCCTAATCAAAGAGTTATGACTCTTCAAAATATTGAGAAGATCTCCATAGAACTTCAAGAAGTCGAGAATGATTCCAACCAGAAAGGTTCTAAATCTAAAGACGAAGAGGACGTGGTGCAAAAAGTTGATAATGGTGAGTTATTGGTTATCCAGAGAGCATTACATGCTATAATTTCTCTAGAAGTTTGACGAGCAAAGGGAAATATCTTTCACACTTGGTGCATAATTAAAGGAAAAATTTGTACGATGATTATCATAGAAGAACTACATCAACATTACATCAACAACATTGATCGACAATTGAAGCCGCAAACGTCAAAGCATCCACAACCATCCAAGCTCTAATGGCTCAGCAAATAACGTGATCTCAAGGTAAACAAATAAACTCTCATGTCATTTTTTACTTGGAAGAATTACAATATTCAAATTCTGTGTGATGTCATTTCCATGGATGTATGTGTCACGGGCCGGTTGCGGATGGTCGGCTCGTGCGGCGTCTCAGGCGTCCTTAGATCGTTGGAGCACCTAAGCTAACCTTTTTCTATCCTGGATCGCATAGAGAGCGAGAGTTCTAGAGAGAGAGGCTCTGGGAGAATGCTTTTATATTTCTCAGTGGATTGATCGAATAAGAAGGAGAATGCCTCTTTATATAGTAGAGAGCCTCGAATACAACCGTTGATCTCTTATCAGATCTGATGACTCAGATTTCATCTACCGACTCCCTAACCACCGACATTAATAGGAACATTCCATAAATTTCGGACAATTACAGTTCGCCCTGTCCCTGGATTATTCTAGAAACGCAAGTAGAAAACCCTAGAAAAACCCTAGACCCAGACACAGCAAGTCTTGGGATCTTCTCGGCCAGATGGACAACGGTTGGGGCACGAAGACCTCGACCCGTGTCATTCTCCCCTACCCATTCGAGCGCCGTCCTCGGCGCTCTACGCTCGGGATCAAATTTTCCAGCATCTGCTTTCTTGTGGCCGCCCGCCTCCTTTCCTCGGATCGACGACTTCTTTGATTTTTGTCCTTTCGTCCACACGAGTGCTTCTTTTTTGGCTCGAGATTTGAATTTTGGTCGCGTCCGACCCGCAGCATGAGTCATCAGTGACTCTTTCTTTTTTTTAGCCGCTCCAAGGTCTTCGATCTCTGGAAAAAACACCTGGTTTGGCATCATGTTTTGGGGTTTTGTAGCAGCCCCACTCTTCTTTTGGCTTTTTCAAGGGTCGAAACCTGTGCTTGGACTCAGTCAGCATCAGATTTCTTGGCTTGGCATCCACGGGTAGATCGTGGAGATGCTTTGGACTCTTTCACCTCAAGTTACGCATGGTTACCACGGTCGGACATTTGCGGTCGGTTATGATGATGACTTAGTTTCTCAAGCGACTATTGCTTCAGCTCTATCAAAGAAGCCCATGCCCAAAATCAAATCATAGTCGTCGAGCGGACCTCGAAATCGAGCCTGTCTGTCCATTCGCCGACTTGAATTTTGACGCCTCGAGCAACACAGGTAGCTAGTTTGTCATTTGCATTGCTTTGTACCAACGCTCGGATGGTTCTATGTGAAGTCCCAGTCACTTCGCCGCTTCGCTGAGAGAAACACGTTGGTTGCCCCCGTGTCCACCAAGGCATGGAGAGTTTTTCCATACACCTTGACGTCCACCAAATATAGAGTTTTCGCTCTTGGGGATGGTTTTGGAGATAACCAGTTCGCACGGTGTTGATCTTCTGTATTGTATCGAGTCACACTTCTTTTGGTTTCTTTTTCTTCTGCTCCCCATTACTTTCTTTGGTAATGACGAAGTACAGTGCTTTCCTTGATTTTTCTTTGGACAAAGCTGTGTCCAATGGCCGCCTTTGTAGATTCCACATGGCTATGATGAAGGTATTTGAACTTGTCCTCCCGGTTGATGTAGTTTTGGGGTCGGTTTCCCCGGTGTTGGTAGGAAGGTTTGGATGATCCTTCCCCCAATTTCTTTCTTTTCCACCATGGTCTTTTCTACCATGGTAGGAATCGCCTTCTTCATCGTGTGCTCCGTGACTCGATCGGACTTCCACCCACTGCCCTTGGACTTGGACAGGTCGACCTTACTGAAGTCGACCAGCGATTCAACTACGGAGATCGCCTTTGTGATGCTCTTTACATCCCGTCGCTTGAGCTCGAGCTGCACTCGTGGCTTGAGTCTATCCATGAACGCTCCAAGAGCCTCCTCCTCGCCAAGATTGGGGATTTAGAGTTTGAGCTCGGTGAATTCCTTCACGTACTCTTGGATTGAGCTTCTTGCTCCAAGCGATGGAGTTTACTTCGTGCTTCTTGTGGAGCATGCTCGGGATAGAAGTGATTCCTGAGCTCTTGGACAAACTCGTCTCACGTTTCTATGTAGTCGGATGAGCCTTTTCTTGCCTCATCAACCATGAATCGCCACCACAACATGCTGTTATCGGCGAGATACAATGTAGCAGTTCATACCTTAGACGTCTCGTCATTGATACCCATGGCCAAGAAGTATTGCTCCATGCTCCAGAGGTAGTTGTCCCACCTCCACCGCAGATCGCTCGCCTTTGAAGTCTTTAGGTCTCAGTATGTCAATCCTCGGGGCATTTTGAGTAGTGATTACACCGTTGGCGATGCTCGTTTTGCACAAGACTAGCTCGGTCTTTAGCCCTTGGATCTCCACCTTCAGCGCTTCAATCTTCACTTGGTGGTACATTTCAATTTCTTGGACGTCTAACTTCAAAGCTTTTATCGATGCCTCGAGAGCTTCGTCCTTCATTTGAAGGGGAGTGAACGCTCCGTTCATCACGAGAGAGAAGTCGTCACGGATCGTCCTGTCAACTTCAGCGATCCGATCCTTGACGTCGTCAAGTCCATTGACTAGCTCCATCATTGTGGCTCGCATCTTTGAGAACTTTTTCATTGAGCGCGGACAACGCTTTTGCTGATTCTTCTCGTCTTCTCGATCTCCCACGTCTCTCTTGTGGGGCTTTTTCCTACGGGCTTTCTCGTGGAGGTTATCTCCTTCCACAATGTTTACGGGATCCATTTCTAGGTTGGCCATATCCTCGACCAGGTTGATGCTCGTCGATCTCACGAACGGTCATCGCTACGAGGCTGCTCTGATACCACTTGTCACGGGCCGGTTGCGAATGTTAGCTCGTGCGGCGACTCGGGCATCCTTGGATTGTTGGAGCACCCAAGCTAAGCCTTTTTCTAACCCGGATCGTGTAGAGAGAGAGAGGCTTTGGGAGAAGGCTTTTCTATTTCTCAGTGGATTGATCAAATGAGAAGGAAAGTGCCTCTTTATATAGTATAGGGCCTTGGATTACAACCGTTGATCTCTTATCAGATCTGATGGCTCAAATTTCATCAACCGACTCCCTAACCACCAACATTAATAGGAACATTCCAGAAACTTCGGACAATTACAGTTTCGCCCGTCCCTGGATTATTCTAGAAACGCAAGTAGAAAACCCTAGAAAAACTCAAGGAAACCCAGACACGGCAAGTCTTGGGGATCTTCTCGGCCAGGTGGATGACCGTTTAGGGCACGAAGACCTTGGCCCGTGTCACGTGACACTTATTATTGGGAAGACCTTGGCAGTATGATGGGAAAGCTTTGCACAATAGCCACAAAAACATCTACTCATTCAACAAAATCTAGAAACAACTCACCATATCCTTTTAAATTCATCGATGATCCAAAAACTCAACTTGGAGAGTGAAACACAAGTAAGGAAATCCTTTTCTTGAGTAAAACCCAGGTTTAGAGAACTATTTCCAAACAAAAGATTGATTTTTCTTTGTTTGTGGATGAAAGCGAAACAAGTGAGAAAAAAGAGTTTCATACACCTTGAATTGCTTTTTGCAATGAGTAAGCTTAAAGACATGTTTTCAACTTTAAAAAATTCATAGTGGTTAAGCTGATGCATTATTTAGTTCGATGGAGCGACCATCTAGGAAATTTTTTTAGACTCAAGTTCCTTCGACATGAATGGTTATGGCAAATTTGTGACTTTCAATCTTGGAGATGAAGCCATGATTGATTTGAAGCGGGATCATTGGGCTATACCGATCAACTCACAAGCTCGACTCTGACCTCATTGATTAATCCAGATGATAATACAAGAGCATCCCATTCAATAGAACAACAATGTAAAATAAAGAAAAGAACAAGAAAACAAAATAATAGAAAATTCAAACAAATCAATTTTGTTAAACTTACAAAACTTGTTCACATTAGCGCTGGCTTCAACGCGAGCGTTTTTCGATCAAAATTAGCCAGAAAGACTTAATTAGCAAAGTATCAAAAGGTTTAGGTCTAAATTGGCCAAATTGAAGGTTTATGACTAAATTGACACAACTACAATATGTTTAGTACTTTTTTGATAATTAGCTTGAGACTGCATCAATAAACATCGATCTTGTTTTCACGTACAATGCGGCGCGTCTATTTTGTGGAAAATTAATGATTTGAAAATAATTTCCTAAGAAAAATCGCTTGTATGGCTCACAAAAATGAATGGAAAAAATAATTATCATCTAATAAAATATTTAGATATAAATAATTATTGACGATGAAACATTTTTAATTGACTAATCATTTCAAGCAATACAAGCTGTTATTTTAAACGGTGCCTTAAGGTGTGTTTCTTTGAGTAGAAAAAGTTTACGCAAATCAGTTTTTTAAATTTTCACGCTTTTGATTTGTTGAAAATATTAGTTTTTACGATCAAATAACGTGTACATATTTAAAGTTATGTAAATGAATTACCTAACCTGAAAAGCACTTTAAAAAAAAATCTTTTATCATTAAGTTTTTTTTTTTTGTTTTAAAGCAAACCCACCTTAGTCCGGATATCTTTTCATGTTGAATGGATGGTTACGTTGGATCCGCAAATATAGCAAGTAATACCCTCGAAAAGACGGTTAATATCCGAAAGTCACTGGTTGTTCACAAGCCTCAATAACCTTCGTCCGATATGGAAATTACACTTTTTGTCTGAAGGTCACAAAATGCAATCATTGTGGGGGGGACATGTGGGCCGGCAAAAGCATGAACGGGACGCTTTCGGGAGGGGTTAAGAGGATATGGAGTGCGGCGATTGAAACAAAGTGGCTTTTGGCCCCCACGCACATCCCAATGAACGCAGCGCTTGATTTCTCCGTTTCAATGATAACGGGCATTGAAAAGAACTAAAGAAGCACTGATGAAAAGAGGGGTGAGAGCCCACATGGTGCATCCGGGTTCCCTTAACCCCCCCACTAATTAGTCGGTTATGGGGAGTTTTCAGATTTGTGATCGAGTGCCACTAGCTTAAAAATTTTGTAAATTAACTTGGTCGCAGCTCGTAGATTTGCGACGCCGCTGCTATTGTTGCCAATTCAATCATAAACCTTCTAATATTTTCAATTGAGTCGTAAGTAGTCTCATGTTTTGTCAATTGACTCTATCCAATCAATTTTAGTCGGAAATCACTGACTTGAATGTCCGTCGTCCTATGTGACATGACCGGCGTTGAGATAGATGATTTTTTTACTAATTTTTAAATATTTTTTTATTTTTATTTTCTTTGTTTTATTTTTTTTCTTCATGGTGGCCAGCGAGGCGAAATTAAAGATAATAGAAAGTTAAAGCAAAGAAAACGAAAAAAATATATTTAAAAAATATTGAAATATTATAAATTGTTCACGTCAAGACCAATCATGTCACGTAAGATAATCAGCGTCCATATTAGCGGTTCCAGTCAAAATTGACCAAATGGACTCAAATGACAAAACGTGAAATGGTTTAGGACTGAATTGGTAAAAGTGGAGTATGTTTAGAATTTTCTGGACAAATTTGCCCATTAAATGGATACCTGTTTTCTTACAAAATCATTAAAAAAAAAAAAGATGTAGATATGTTTCGCTCGACACTGGCTCTCTTGATTAGTTGACTTGACAAAGGAAATTACCTCGCCTAGACTCATGTGTTCCAACAAATATCGCAATTCCTTTTGCTTCGACATTGACAAACGAATGTGCACCGAGAAAGAAACGACAACCTAATGATTGGATTGTAATGATGAATCCATTGACGACAGCATTTATATTTGCCAAAGACCAAGAGCAAGTGTGGCGACAATAACATGATTCCTAATGCAAAAGAGTAGCCGCTCCGATGTCTATGCTATTTGATTTCCTATAGAGCTTGGGCCCATGCGCAAGCTCCTATGGAAAAAAACAGCCTTTTTGTTTCTATAGCTTCAAAGTCAAGGATTTTAAGTGTCACGGGGCAACATCAGTTGTCATACATTGACAATCCCGGAGGCCAAACAGAATCTCGTGACGACGTGTCTTCCGATGAGTCCGAAGACTTGGCACGTACCGTGTCGTCAGAATTGATTGACAAAGTAAATGGACGACCGGAGAGGCTGTAAATAAACTGCCGGAAATGACAAGAAATAAATAGGATGGAATTAAAGGATATCGACAGAAGCAAAAATCTTGCTCTTCAAGTGTTTGCATGTGTCCTTCTTGGTCCGAATCTCCGTTTTTATACTCGTTGCCAACTTGCCATCCATAACTTCTCCAACGCCTTAGCCAGATTCTCAAAATCTTCCCTTTGGCCCAGTCAATGTCCGTGGTCGATATTTGAGTGCCCACAGGCTACAAAAAAATAATTAAAAACATATACAAAAGGAAAATATAGTGCAATAGGAAACAAAAGATGCACGTATACAAAAATTTTCCTTTTTACATTTTGTGTTTACAGTTGGCGGCTATGTGGAATAGGAAATATATCTTTATTGCGATGCAGATACGTCTAGGCGAGGCTTGCCACCACTGGCCACTTGAGGGGGCGAGCTTTGCCAGCGGCCAGTGAGGTCGACCTTGTTGGCCCTAGCCTCTGGCCAGTCGCCGCCAGCAGCTGGCTAGAAGACGAAGAAAGGAAAAGAAAAGGTAAAGAAAATAAAAAATCATTTTAAATTTTATTAAATTATTATTAAAAATTTTCTATGTCAACGCTGATGTCCATGTCAGCGCTGTCGACGTCCGCGTCAGCACCTGCTAAACCAAAGTTGGCCTGATGGACTAAATTGATTCAATGCAAAAATTTTAGGATAAATTGGCCAAAAAAAAAGATTTAGGACTTAATTGACACAAATACAAAAGGTTTAGAACTAGTACCTTGACAAAAAAACAAAAGGTTTAGAACTAATGGAAAAATGAAAAAGTTTAGGTTTGAATTGAAAAAAGTGCAATAAGTTTAGGACATTTTTGACAATTTTCCCAATAGTAGAGTCTTTGAGCTTTCCACATCCTGAAAAGGTCAATCATATATATAAGGATGGGTAAAGTTAGAGTGATATTAACAGGGTTAATAACACAAAAAAATCCCAAACTAATGCATATATGACAAATTTACCTTAAACTAATTTTTTAAACATAAAAAATCTCAAACTGATATACATGTAACAAATTTACCTCAAATTAATTTTTTGACCACCAAAAACCTAAAATTAGTACACTTACAACAAACAGAGTTTTACCCTAAAGTGGTGCATCTATCAAATGCCATGTATCATCCAACTCGATAATTTGACAGCAAAATTTAGTGAAAATTAATGGAAGGTAAATTTTGTCACAGAGTATCGATTTGGGGTTTTTCGTGGTACAAGTTCTGATTAAATGCTAACTTGATCTCAATTCTAGGGCCAAGAATATCGACATTAGACATCATTCTGCCCAAGTAAACACTTGCTACCCCATTTGACGATAAAGCTTCTTGGATAATTCATTAGAATTTAAATCTGAAGACTTCTATCAAGTCAGAAATTCACTTAAAGTGGTAAGTAGAGAGGGGTCTAATTTATTCAGCAGAAAATAATAATTGATGGCAAACTAGAATCCTGCCAAACATATTACTAAACCCTGCCGAAAATTTATTATTATTCTAGGTCTAGTAGATAACTGTGATATTCGCGTATCAATTTTCAATTATCATCGAACTAACCTTTTATTGTTATTGTCAGCACTAAGATAACAGCACTAAAATCAGCATTGAAAGTTTCTAACACTTTTCTTTCACTTGTACAAACAATTTTAATTGTGAAAAAATGTTTCGCTCAACAATCAATTCATCCATATCTTTCTTAATTGTTTTGGTTACTTCATATCATGTGCAAGCCTACCGGATTCGCAAGCCCTTGAAAAATAAAGGAAGTTGGGGTTGGGTGGGGTTGAGGAGATTAATTTCTGGTAATAATGTGACATTTTTACAAAAGATATGTAAGTCTACATTTGATTCGGGAAAATGTGACATTTTCACAAAAAAAAATTGAAAATTCATTTTTCACGGAAATGATAATATTTTTCTGGTGTTTGATTGAGACTTGAAAATGAACTAAAAAATATTTTCTGCATGGTTTGGTAAGGAAATTCTAATTTGATTTTCCACATCATTGTTTAGCTAAATTGCTAATGTTGATGCCAACCGTTTTATGTATCCGGCCTCAATAATGTGAACAATTTTGTAAATTTTTTAAAAAAATCGATTTTTAAGTAACTTTTTTTTTTTTTTTTTGTTATATTTTTTATTTTCTTTGTTTTTATTTTTTCTTCTTTCTCCACCGTAATCGACCAGTGGCAACCATAGGCGAGCTTGAGCTTGCCAAAGCCTGGCAAGGCTGGGCAAGCTTGAGCTCGCCGACCTGGGTCCTGTGGCCTTTTTGACGGCCAGGAGGAACAGTTGAGGAAGAAGGAAACAAAGAAAAATAAAGAAAATAAAAATAAATAAAAAGGGGGAGTGTGAAGGAGGCGCTAAGAAAGAAGATAAGGGAAAATTATTTTTTTTAAATAGTAATATTTTTCCCACTTTTGAATGTATTTTTTATTGGTGAAAAATTTTTTTCCTTAACTAGTTTAATTTTTTGTGAACAAACACCGAAAAATTCAAAAAAAATTTCTAGATATTATTTTCATGAGCCTAAAGCTTATCTCATTCTCATCTTTTTTTTTCTCCCTAACAAACAGAGCTTAAAGCTCATCTCGTTCTCATCTCTGTGCAAGTGAGGGTCCCCGCAATCATCAGCCGCATTACGTCCAACTAGTAATTTTGATAACGACAAAAAGATTATGAAGCTCGTTGGGCAGTCACGTCCTCTTGATTTGGTCAATTATTAAAGCGCTTTTGATGACTAAAGTAAACATGGATATAACGTTTGAATTGAAGAAAGAGAGACTACAAAAATCACAATGATCTCAGCATTGCTCCAAGAGGTGATGCTCACTGCATATTACATATGATTCAGCCACAATTCCAGTCATCAAGATAGGAAGAGCAACAGGCCGATGCCTAGCAAAACTGAGCCTTATCACTGCTCGAGCTCCAGGCTGGGCGCCGGAGAGCATCGTAATAGGTGTTACCTAAATGCATAACTTAGAACAAAAGCAACTCCAATCTAGCATACAACATTTAAACCGGGGAATTCGGTTTCACCAAACCCCGCGCGCATTACCATTACCTTTGCCGGCCACAGCAGCGAGTGCACCCACCCTGAACAATCTAATAAAACTTAAGCAAAGACCAGAAGAAGCGCCCACCATCCAAGCCCGACAGCCGAAATGAATCCTGCATTCGCATTCCTGCCAGCCTGCGAAAACCACACCCGCACATCATCAACCACCGGCCCACAGAGTGAGCTCATGTCGTCACTCCTCGTGTTGTAGTACACGCTGTAGAACGCGATTCGTGTCCTCTCGGCCTTGGCTGTGAAGTTGACACTCGCAGTTTCGAACGTCGAGTTTGAATTTGGGGTGTAATGGATGTTCTTGGCTTGATCCCCGGCAAATGCCATCACAGCAAGTGGTTGTTTGCACTTGTCACTGGCATGGCCCAGGGCGAATGATAAGGTGTAATCTTTCTCGGGCTTCGTCTCGACCATTTGGGCGATTATGCCTTCCTTTCCTGAAAGGAGCTCGATAGCCCGCTTGCCCTGCGGGACTGAGAAATGGTAGGAGTCGATGTAACGAACTGCCCGGTTGGACTCGACATTCCAGCCAGGTAGGGAAGAGGTTTCCTCATCGAGGTTGGTGGGGAGTAAAACCCCGAGAGATGTGTTCCGGAACAACCACGGACCTTCTTCTAGGTCACCATTTATCACAGCATTATCTGCAAACAACAGGACAGCAAATTATACCAGGGCATGAATGTGGTGGGCTATATGTTTTTTTATGCTTCACAATATCAGATGAGTATGTGCAATGGGTAGAAGAAACAGAAAGGGCGACCTCATTTCCAAGACTATGAATCAGAGAAACCTAACAGTTTTCTTTCTGTTTTCATGGAACATTTGTTTATGAATAACAAGAAAAAAAAGATTGTCATCTGTTAACTGTTTGGCAAAATAATTTAATGATTGAAAGACTGAGGATTTCCCTTGAACGACTTCGGTTTAAACTTAACTCCTGTCAATGGGAAAAACCTGAAAACTAAAACAACTTACTCTGTCAAAAGATCACAAGTTTTTCTACCATAAGATGAGCATGTTCTTCACATATCTACCAACAAAAGATATAAATGCTCTATGGTCAATACATACCAGACAAAACACATCACTCTCTCCTTTCTGCAGATGACAGTTTAATGATTTCTCACTTAGGATGATGAGTAACATAAGTACGATGATATAGTTGAAAATATGGTATAATATGTTACGATAAACTTGGAAGACCTGGTAAATGCCATTCCATTTCTAAAGCAAAGGCAACATTAGCACCATTTCTGATCGGTCACTATTCATTTGAAGTTCTTCATCTGGAAAGGGTTTTACTTCCCTTAAGCGGCACACACTTCGAGAGTTCTCGATGAAAGTTAATTGCACAATCTGGAGCTTTCATGTAGAGCGAACCGACTAAATGCTACTTGCCCTACTGATCAGAGGACTAATAATCAAGGAAAGTGCCAGGACAAAATTCAATGCAGATTACAATCAAGGGATATTGCGGTTTCTCATCCTAAAATTCAATTCATGAACCCCAAAATTCACTTGCTTAAGTGAGCTTCTCTCATCCTAAAAATACAGATTATTATATTCGGTTTCACGTAGTTTTCAAGTTTTTTTGGCTAAATACATTGTCATCTGCAAGTTAGCATGTTACCAGTAACGTTTGGATCACATCTAGGAAAATTTGTGACTGACCCTCGACTATCCATAAAAACAAACATGTGCCCTTTGTAAAGAGGAATGAAAATGGCAATAACCTTAAGTTCTCATTAGGAAAATGCCCTGACAGATCAAGTTATTTTAGCATCTCCCTAGTTGGAATTTAGTGTTATATCCTGTGCAGATGAGTTTGCTATCAATGATCTTAATATTGTGGGGACCCTCAAAGACATTTTCATTTTTTTCCTTACTTTTTCTTTGTGCTGTCCAAATTTTCAAAAGCAAAAGCTCTTTGCCCAAGAAAAGGAAAAGGTAGTACTGAGAGGGAAAAAATTTCACTGTACTAGATTTTGAGCATTCCTAAGCAAAGGCCCAAAATTTCTCCATCCTGGGCCCACAGATTGACCATGAAAGGAATCCAATGTGTGCGTATTTTTACCTTTGGGCCGATCGGGAGTGAAAAGCTTCTTGATGGCGATGTCGTCGATGATGGGCCCGCACGTCGGGTCGTCCTCCATCCCGGGATTCCTGAACGCCAGCGTCACCTTGCCGTCCAGGGCCTCGAAGGCCCACGCGTACGGGTCCCACCCCTGCACGCTGTACAGCGTCTGCAGGTCGATGGTCTGCGACGCCGTCGGCGGGACCGACACGTTCAGCGACTCGAGCTGCGCGCACGTGCGCGCCGCGCTGAACGTGACCGAGTAAACCGACCCCTTCTCCACCGTCAGCTCCTGGCTGATCTCGGCGTCGTTGCCCAGCCTCGCCGCGTGCGCGCCCTCCGGCACGATGAGGATCATCCCGCCCTGCTTCTGCCCCGACTCCACCAGCTCGACGGTGCCGTTCGTCTTCCACCCGGGGATAGCTGCGGGGCCGTCTGACAGCACCTCGCTCGCGAAGCCGCCCGACGGGGGCGTCTCGAAGTCACCGTTCACGACCAAGCCTGGAAGAAATCGACCAAAACGTCAGTTTGTTTCAGCATTATAATAGTAACAGTTTAAAACAATGATGAGATTCCCCGCAAGCTTCCGCTGTCTCGTCGTAAGATCATGTCCAAAGGGTAGCAAGGAAACTTCAGGGTTCAATTTTTTACGTCAACCTAACAATGACATGACATGTGATATCTATCTGATTGAGTAAAACTAAGTTCTATAATAGTAAATGGAAGGTTAGATAGAGTACTACTACATGGCAAAACTTCGCATTTTACATGTTTTGGATAAATAAGGAAAATGAAAAAAGGCTCGGACACTGGTAAAGGGTAACATGCACTCTTGCTCATATACGACAAAAGCGGTGATGTGATGGGAGCGGGAGCCAGAACGAGCCGCAGCGGGACGGGGCTCCAGAACGAGCCGTAGCGTCAACTCCGTGGGACCCGACCCGAGTACCAACTCATCTATTCGGGCCCCACTCTGTTTCAATCTATAGTCAAGCCCCACTTTGACCGACAAAAAGAACCAGCTTCGCCCCTATCACGGACCATCGTCGGTTCACTTGAATTTTTTGGGGATGTTAAACGATAAACATCATGAGAATATCAAAAAAGAATATAAAAAAATCTCAAGAAAAGGGCCAAAAAAAAAAGGGGGGGAGAGAGAAATCATCGGATGCCATGGAGCTTTGCGGAAAGCACGTTGGTTTTCGCAATTTAGTGGAAAGGAAAAGAGGAGCCTCTTATTTGGCGGGAAGTGTTCTTTCCCTCTCTTTTTTTTTTTTTTTGAGAGAAGAGAAGGACAACATATATTTCTACTTATGAATGTAACTTGGTACATACATCGGTCATACAAGATTCTACGATAGGTTATTTCAGTACACTTCATATGTAAATGTACTTCGTCATTGATCACAAAATCAAACAAAGGGGTCACTTGCACGAATCAAGTCTAACAATCAAGCCGGAAACCCTTGTCTAAGTGTGTCGTGTCTAACCGAGTAAATATGAACCGAGGAAGAGAATAGATTGCCCAGACCTCACTAGCACATAGAACTCGAGGCCAGCTGACGAGACACAATGCGATATTTCATTGCTTATAGCTTAAGGACCACGCATGCGATTTCTCTAGATAGTCATTTCAATTTCAATTTAACCAAGATTCGCTCTTTAATGGTATGAGGAAGCACAAATGTTCCCCCCCCCCCTCCCCGGGCTCCTATCGCCGACCACCCCACCCCCCCCAAAAAATAAAACAAATTGCCAAGGCTAGAGGGTGATAACATGAATTTTCGAGGTGAGCCTATGGTCACTCGTGAACATGCCTCCACAAATTTTCACCCATTCGATTTCGTGCTCGAAAGGGCACGTAGCAACGTGCTCTTCGACAAATAGCCATCAAGGATTACCTAGTGAAAACGCAAACATATAAAGACATTGCCAAAGAGAGTACATAAGTTGGACCAAGCATAAGTATGCTGCTAGTGAGTATCATCATAACTATGACAAACGACGACGACGACAAAAAAGAAAAAGTCCCATTACAACCATTTAATGAAATAATTCGATTTCGTGCGAACCTTGGTGGTGGGCCGAGAAATCAATGGTGGTCCTCCCACACTTTATAGGGGCATGGGGTCGACTGTGATACTAGGGGTCACATTAGTGCACCCTAGCAAACACGTAGACTTAGACGGGGCAAGTGTGTTCGTTGAGGAAATTACTTTCTTGGAACATAGTGAACCAGGACATTATTTAAATAAAAGAATAATGACACACAAATGATTCTTAAAATTTGAGTCAACGTGCAATGTGACCTTCTGAAACTTTTAATTTGTTCAATGTCATAAAAGAATTTTATTCCAATGTGTAATGTCGTCGTCCATAAATTTTTCGTTTATCTTCTATCTAATTCTTGAACTATATGAAAATTTTCATATAATTTAGGGACTAATTTGAACAAATCAAAAATTCAGTGATCACATTACACATAAAGTCAAAGTTTAGAAATTATTTGTGTCGTATTTTTTTAAATAAATTCAACAAATTCGATCTGAATTGGAGATGCATGAAATCGCCTGTCCTAGTCTTTAGGGCAACCATAGCCTGCGACTTTACCTCCAACCTTTCTAAATTTAATCGGTGTAGGTCCAACCAGCGGACCCATAAAGTATGACTTGTGGATTGATGTTAAAAACAGTGAACACGGTTTGCAGTGAAACGACGCCGCTTTTGTCTGTAAATTCTGCTTATATAGATTCTACCATTCATAAATTAAACTCAAGAATTGAAGGAAAATTTTTCAAAGGATCCGAAGTACTCTCATTTTTTTCAAATAATGATATGAAGTAGATTTTATTTCAAATAAGGACTTAAAATGCTAACATTGTCTCAAAATAGAAATTCAAGTGACTACGGTTGTTTCAAATGAGGGCCTACCCTCGACGGCCGGCTAAATTTTTTGGCTGATCAAGAGTATTTTTATCAAAATATAATTTTAACCTAACATGATTAGTTACGTTAAATTAAAAATTAAAAAAACTGAAACTAAAAAAAAAAAAGGCGGGAGGGCAGCCCACTCCTGCCTGTGTTTTCTTCTCTCTTTTTTTTCAGTTTTAGTTTTTTTTAATTTTTGAAAACTCGAAAAAAAAAAAATAAAATAAAAAGAATACCCTATTAACTGATGAGTCAAAGCCCTTTTTAAAAACTAATAAAGTCATTTAGAACTTGTATTTGAAATAACATCAATTTTAAGTTATTATTTGACACAATAAGACACTTCAAGCACTTCGGACTTTTATTAGCCCTTCAAGCTCTTTTTTGAAATTTTCTCAAAATTCAATTTCTTTTTCCTGATAAAAATATCAAAATCAAAAAATGTAAAGGCCAGCCGTCTTCGGAATACCAACGCAACCAGGTAGAAACTCCTGTTTTCTTTACTCTTGTCCAAGTCATTTCTGTCTCTTCTGTATATAAGGTTCTCAAGAAAAAGATTTAAAAAAAAAAGGAAAAACGAAGAAAATAAATGTAGAGAAATCGTCCAAAATGCAAGCATCGAGCATAAAAAATCATCAAGAAATCGCCATGAAAGCAACTCCAGAAAGAAACCCAGTTCGATCTTCTGGATCAAAGAAAGACATCTGAACTGGGTGAGAACCAAAAGAGAGACAGAGTGGTACTAAAACAGCAAATCTCACGGGTAAGAAGCAGACATAAAGAGGAATCAGACAATGAGGAACAAACAGAGGGCGCGGCTCACAATGTAGTCCATGGTACGGAAAGATCTCAGAACTTGGTGAAATGTGTATAGAGAGAGAGAGAGAGAGGGTACCATCTTCGGCCACGATTCCAGGCAGCTGATGAGCAAAGAGGAAGAGCAAGAGCGAGACCATTTCACTTTCCCCGACATTCCAACGATCTCTCTCTCTCTCTCTCTCTCTCTCTAGTGGAGTGGGTTGCCTGATGGTGAGAGTGGGAGTGAGAAAACGAGTGGTGGGGAAGATGCCCTTTATCAGAGATCCTGTTAAATCGCCTTCGCTTCTCAAAAAGAAGACAGCTTTGTTTGGAGGACACCAAATTAACTTTATTTGCTTTCTGCCGTAAAGTAATGGAGAAAAAAGAAGGTGTTTTGGATATTTAATTGAGGGCAAAAGCCCCTCAAAATCCCAAACTTGGCTAACTCTGACATATTTTCGTTAATTTTTTTTTTACACAAAAAATTTTAAATTTATATATATAAGATATATTTCGTTAACGGTCACCGTTAAAAATGTGATTTAAATGAAATAAAAATAAAATTATTTTAACTGAAAAATCATCATCTTGATATAAATTTAAGGATTTTTATGTCACGAGAAATAAAGTTGTAGCAAATATGTCATAAAGTGTTTAGTTTGGAATTTTTGCTTTCTTTCTTTTCTTAATTGGTTATTAAGATTGATTTGCGAGGGCTAATAATGGGAAGGAGTAAAAGGTCATTGTCAGTGGGAACAATGTTCGATCTCGGGTACGACATTATTGTTTCTCTTTCTCTACTTTTTGGCATTAAAAAAATCGACTTTAATGGTTTGCGTGTTTTGGGAAGCGCGGTCTCTCTTTTGGGTCTTGCGGAGCAGGGGGGACCCGGCCACCGCCGGATGCTTGTACCCGTGCTAATTAAAGCACCCGTGAGCTTTGCTTTATCTTCCATTCCTCACAAAACATATATATTTTTCAAGTTTTTTGCAATAATATTTATACACATATTCAAAATTTTAAAACTTATCACGAAAATATAATTAAATTTTAAAATTTATAAAAAAATATAATCAAATATTAAAATTTATTAAATTAATGTAATCAAATTCTTTCGTTAATTTCGTCCAACTTAACTAACGAAAAATGTTATTGTGGTGATGGGGCAGTAGCAAGGGTAGCCCTCGCTACTTAGTTCTCGCTTCTTCCTTTTTTATTTTTATTTTAACGTCTTCAGTATACTTTAAGTAAAAACTCTCTTATATCATATTTGGATTAGCATGATGTCATTTTAGCCTTAATTTTTATGTTTTAGTCATGTTATTAACACGTAGGAGAGAGAAATTGTTTGAGAAAGTCACGTCATCATTTTTCTTTAGCCAAGTTGAACTGAATTAATGGAAAAATTCGATTGCATCAATAGCCTTGTAAATGATCTAAATAGTTCACACAATCCATTGTACGTTTTAGGTGTGCTCAGCTCAACAGCAGTCTGAGCTTACTTGTGATCAATTTGCTATGACAAGAGTTTTTCACGGAATAAGCGTGCTCGTATTCCTCGTTTAAGATTTGAGTTTGAGTCACTACACTTGTATAATCTCTTAAGACTCACCAAGAATACAAATCTGAGTGTCTCATCTGATTATCTGGTGTATTTGAAATAGAGTTATTGCGTTAACAGTTTTAAATAGTTGAATTGTTCCTTTTTGTCTTCATCCTTCATAAGGAGAAATTTTTAAAAAAATAGTAGCCCAACAATCGGCCACAACCCAAAGGCATGGAGTCATACGGTGACAGAAAACTATTAATATGCAAAACTTCTTGAATTAGACGAATACCCTTGAGATGAAGAATCACAATTCAATTCTGAATTCTAAAACAATAACCTTTGCATTGCCAAATTGGGCATTGTCATTTCAATTCATCTTAAACCCAATCGAGTGACTAAACCCTACACAAGGGGCAAGGCAAAATGGGAAAATCAAGGACGTTGACTAGAAGATTCAGTTTTCGATAGCTAGTATAGGAGATAATTATCCAAAATGTCCTATACTTATTGATAAACGAAATCAATGTTTTAACTGAGATATATCAACGATATGTGCCGAAGAGTTAAAGTTTCAGGTTCAAAAACAAAAATAAGTTATAGCTAAGGTTAATAGACACCAATGCAAAAGAACTAATGCCTAGATGGTTATTCAGACTTGGTATAACCCTAATTGGTATACATGCGACTTAGCCTCGTTCCTTCCTTCGAGGATTCCAAGGATCACCGTTTGGATTCTGACCCTTACCCAGCCAAACATTTCGGCCTTGGAGAAAATTTCATTCTTAATTAGGGAAATTCGTTTGAGTTGGAAATTTTCAAACGTGAAGTGATTTTTCAGGCGAGCGTCAGTCCGCCATCGTCTCTTCTTTTCCAGTTTCCGTTGTTGACGAGCTTCAAGTTTGTCGTCCATGTGCACCGTTTGGGCGACCACGGCAGCGAAGGGATGTCTCTTTGGGAAGCACTTCCGTTCGTCGCAGTGGTCGGAGGCCAGGAAATGCTGCCGGCGGTCCCTGCGATAATGTTAATGCAGCAGATTCAGTGGAGGAGTACAAATTGACGTTCAAAATTACTTGTAGAAGCAAAACAAAAATGAGTATTATGAATCCAAAAGCTATCCCATAGCAATAGCAAACACATATATATTATAACAGAAAAATTGAGTAGAGAATTGAAGAGTCTACATGCATATCCAAACGTAGCATCAAATGATTTCTCCAAACTATGAGAAAAAGCACACAAAAATTAGCTATTAACAATTGTTCCGGCTCAATTGGAGTAGGAAAAAAGTCTTGGATCCCTCTGTCAAAGCAAGAGACAAAGTTTAACGTAAATGGTGCATGGAAGGATAACAAAAGAGCCATAGGTATTATTGCATGATCGGATGAAGGCTCAGTTGTTCAAGTGTGGACAAGACGAGGAAGATGAAACTCACCATTGCTTAATTTCTTAGTCGCAAAGCAGTCTTTGAAGGTGATTACAAAATGTTAATTGATGCAATATAACATAAGGGCCTTTGCCTTTGGTGCGTTCACCCATTCATCTTAGACTCTCATCTCTGCCTAAGCGATAACCTAGGATGTAGAGGTGGCCACGATTCGGAACTGGGCCAATTCCGGTTTGTGACTTATTATGAATCGGCGGTTCAGGCCGGTTCAAGGGCTGGAGCATTTCTGTCTTGTTCAAATCGATTTTCAAATAAAACTTTACAAAAAAAATTTAAATAATGAATTATGAAATATAAATATAAATTTATGAAAATAATAAATTTTTAAATACAAATTGTAATTAAATTTGGGGATCATGGGAAAAAATGGGAGGGAGGAAATGACTTGAACTTAATGAATTATCATTAAATGCCTACATATCTTTTTGGAGATAGAAGAATCAAAGCTCATGTAGTTCTTTTACCTAATCCTATACTTACCTCATCGTCAATCGTCGTTACCCGGGGTGGTGATAACTTCATCATTGAAGAATTCGCATTCATTGTTACGATCCATCTCTTGTTGTCGATATGTAACCTTTATCCAATAATCGACACAAGCTTGAGCCTCAATCGAATCAGGAGCTAATCTTGAACATCGGTCATCCAAAATATTACCTCCAACACTAAATGCTTGTTCAACCGTAACTATTGAGCAAAGGGTTGCTACAATCTCTTTTGCAATGTGAGCTAGTACTAAAAATTGAGTTGAATAACTATTCTACCACTGTAGAATTTAGAAATACATGCCTTTTAATTGAGGAAACTCAAATACAGCGGTTAAATAAATTTCTATTTCAGAAATATTTCCCATTATTTCCTTTTGTCTTTTTTGCCTATTTATTAGATTTCTAGACCCTCTACTTGCCTTGCATATCACTAACTTATGAAGAAGTTCTATTATCATCAACTATATTATATCTATTACAAAAATCATTATACAATTCTACTATTATATTTTTAACTTCTTTTTGTATATCTCTAATATTCACGGTTTCAGTCAAATATAAACAGTCATAGTAGGAATTCAAATCATCACGTAAGTTATCCATTTTGGTATGTGGATCCAAAACACAATCAACCAAATAAATAATAAGAATTTTGGTATAATATTGCATCCATTTCGTTCCCATTGCTATAATAGTCGAACCTAATTTGATTATTGTTTTTATTTTTTTCAAAAATACTAATAATATTTACACACTTTGTTAAAAATAAATGTGTAATAGGATAATGAACACCGGATAAAGTATAAGTTGCATTATTAAAATTTTTTAATAAATCTAAAATTCTTTTGCAAATATCTCACTCTTGTGGATATAAATTATTTTGTAAAACATGATTCATAAAAAAACGTACATAATAAATCTTTATATGAAAAAGATTGATTAAGCAACTCGTTTGTAGAATTCCAACGATTTGGAACATCTTTTGGAAATTTTTTTGGTTTTCTTTCATTTTATTTACAAAATCTACCTCAATCTCTCATAACTTGGGGATGTTTCCATAAATATTAAATTGCTATTTTTATTGGATGAAGAGAAATTTCAATAATTTGTAACCATCTTGTGCGCATAAATTTAAAACATGGCAAACATATCTAATGTGAAAATTTTTTTCACCAAAAGCGGGTTTACAAATTATTTCTAACTCGCAAATGGAAATAGTAATTGCCGAAACATTATCAAAATCAATTGAAAAAATTTTATTAACCAATAAATATTCTTCTAAAACTTGCTTAATTATTCTATAAATATTATGTGCCGTATGCGTTTCATCAAAAACTCGAAATGCAATAATTCTTTTTTGAATATTTCAATCATCATCTATCAAATGACATATAATACACATATAATAATGAGTTTGCCAATGATCACTTTAAATGTTGCTACCTATATACACACATCTATTGAAAAATGCAAAAAAATTTCTCAAATCTTTTTTTCCTTTTTATAAAGTTTAAAGATTTGGTGTTTAAGCGTATTTCTCAAAACATGTGTTTGCTTGTGGAGTACATGTTTTTTGTATAAAAGTATTAAAATCAAAATTTTCACCAAAATTAAACGATAAATGTTCAATGGCAGCAAATTTAGCTAATTCTTACTCGTAATTATTTCTATCGTAACAAAACAAATGAGAAGTGTTAGAATCGACGAACTTGGGAATTTGTTGTTGCCTTGTGTCGATCCCGAATTCCGTTTGATGTTTTGACACCAGATGTTGTCAATATATTCCATAACTGCTTCCACTTGTAAATCTGTATATTTTTTTGCAATACTTACATGTGAGGTTGTAGTCGTTTCCTTCTAGATGTTGCTTGGTAAAGTGTTGCCATATGATAAATGCACCCCCTTGACTCATTTCCTTTGTTGTTGACGCTTCTTCGGTATTGATAGTTGGATGCAGACTTTCTTGCATCGGGATGTGCTCGACATTGGAAATAACGTTGATATCATTATCGTCATCGTATCCTCAATGTGCATACTCACGAGGATAATGAGAATAATTAGATTCTTCTGGAATCATCGGGCTCTTTCCTCTTTCACTAGTCATTTTTTGAGAGAATTGAGCGGAAGAAAACTGACAAAATTGAGCGAATTTGAGAGAATTGAGAGAATTTAAGAAATGAGAAAAATGAGAGAATTTGAGAGAAATTGTGAGGAAAAAAATGAAAAGTGAAGATGGGTATTTATAATAGTTAGGATTATTTAATAAATTAAAGAAAAAAATAAGATTATTTAATAATTTTAAAAAAATTAAAAATAAAAATGACTATTAGCCGTTTGGTGACTTTGGTCCAAACGGCTATATAGCTGTTTGGGCTTGGGTCAAGCGGATTCGGAACCGGCACGGAACCACCAGTTCCCAAAATTTATAACCTGGAACCGGCCTGTGCCACACAAGCCGGTTCCGGGTTTGACTCGGAACCGGCCCGTGGCCACCTCTACTATGATAGAGTTTGAAGTGGACTAGTAAAACCTATAAGGCAACTGTTCATGAGCTCACAATTTGAGCTTTTCATTAGATAGGAATTGTATCTTCTTTTCTTGTTAATGATCTTCCATCTAGAGTGAAAAATAGAGTATTAGTACAATCTTCTTTCATCAATCATCTTAAAGTGGGCTCCTTTTTCTCTTTATAATATTTGCTCTGTTTTGATGGACTGGAAGTGTTTTTCTTTCTAATCCCACCCCCCTCCCAAAAAAAAAAAAAAGCAATTGTTCCAGCTAGAGAAAGAAAGTCACACCGTACATGAACCCTTCACCCTAGATAAGTTCAATTGGAGTATCATAATTTTTTTTCATTCACTTAAGTATCGCAAATTCAGAAAAATTAATCACTTAAGTACCATTGGTGATTTGCCTTGTTATGTGGACATCAAAAAATCTGACGTGGCATCGCCGGGACATTTTTTGAATTTTTTAATATTATTTTGAATTTTGAAAATTTTAAACCTTTTATTTTCTTTTCCATTTTTTTTCCATTGGCCGATAAGGGTCATCGACAACCCTAACCAGCCATGAAACCCTCGCCCCAGGTCACCTTGCGAGCAACAGGTGGCCAAATGACGACCCCCGCGACCCTCGCCAGCCAAGGGGGAAAAAGCAAAAGAAAAATGAAAAATAATAATAATATTCACGCGTGACTGAAAAATAAATATAATAAAATAAATAATTAAAAAATTCATGTGTGATTGAAAAATAAATATAATAAAAAAAAATGATGTAGGATGATTTGTCGAAAATAGAACCCAAGTGATCGATTTTACTCCAGTGCGTGTGAGCTAAAACAAATTATGACACTCAAGTGAGTGCCATACGAAAATTATGCACTCTAGGTGAATTTATCCCAAATAATTCTCGTCAAACATACATATTGGAATTTATCCCCTCACCGTGGTGGTCACCCAAAGCGGTGCACACCAATGACGAGCTAGAAACTCGTGGACAATGATACTTGAGAAAGAAGAGATGATGACGAGCAACTTGAAGCTCATGAGCAGCAGGCGAGGAGCAATGAGAACCGAGGGAGGAATTGGCATCGATTCCCCTGAAGAGCAGCAGGGAAGAGGAAGGAGAAAATGTAAAAATTCAGATTGTCCTTGTTTTAGTCGCCGGAAAATGTCCACCATCAAACACATGGACAATTGGCAAATTCAAGCTCTTATTTGAAATTGACTTTGGCCATTTCAAGTTCGCTTAGTAGTATTGATACCGACATATGACATGCGACGTGTGACACAATACGACACAACACGACATGATAGCTGACACGTATTTTTAAAAAAATAGAGAATCCTAATATGTTGGAACATATTATATATTAAATGTACAGTTTTATAATAATATATAAAAATATCAATGGGGTATTTCTTCTTCTTCTATTAGGGATTCACAGTTAAGATTTTTTTTGGTTGGCTGGATATATTAACTTTAGGATGACTGGATATATTACTTAAATAGATATATTTTTCATAAATTTATTTTTTGACCCATAATTTATTGAAAATACTTTAAAATTGGCCTCGTGCATTTTGAAATAGCCTATCGGGATGCTTGAGTCGTGTGTCGCTGACTTGTTTGGAGCGTTGACCACGTATTGATCGCATGTCGAAAAGTGCTAGAATATCGGACACGACACGACACGACACGATATGAATGCCCCAAAGAGTGTCGCTGCTTCCCAGGTGAGGAGCGACGAGGACTGGGGGAGGAGTTGGCATCGATTCCCTTGAAGAGCAGCAGGGAATAGGAAGGAGAAAATGTAAAAATTTGATGAAATGGCCTTGTCTAATTTCAATTTGGGATATTCTTAATTTTTTTACCCAATTATAAATTTGGGATTGTCCCCATTTCGGTCGGAAAATGTCCGCCATCCTTTGGACAACAGATGAATTCAATCCTATTAAACAGATTGCCATTAAAATTCTCATTTGAAAAAATCCACCATGAAACTCTTTATAAGAAAAGGTGCAAGCCCCCATTAAGGTTTCTTTTCCGAACTATATTAGATAAAATAATTGTCTTGCTTCACCCCCAAATAACCCCTAATTAGACCCATCCTTCACCTCTCTTTCAACTCAAACGACCCAAACGAACGACTCGCT
>JAGVVM010005392.1:0-24574 GCA_019149425.1 Psidium friedrichsthalianum | reverse complement strand
CGTGTTTTGCTACAATTTATGTTTGATAAACATGTTTTAAAAACTACAACGTCTTAAAATCGGGCGAGACGACATTTTAAGAGTTATTTTAGCTGGAGATTTGTCAAGATATTGGGGAAACAACCTAAGCAGCACCAACACTAGCTCGCGATACGATACGACACGACACGACACGCCATGCCAACATGCTATTTTATAAAAATAGAGAATCCCAACACATTGTATATTAAATGCATATTTTTAATGTGTATTTTTTTATGATATGTATGTATGAAAATATCGGTAGAAAATTTCTTCTTCTTCCATTAGAACTCACGATTAGGTGCTTTTTAGGTTGGTTGGGTATAATAATTTTGGAGTTGATGGATATACGATTGAAGTATATAGATTTTTGATAAATTTATATTTTGATCCATAATACATTGAAAATACTCAAATTTGACTTTGTGTGTGTCGAAACGGTGAGTCGGAATGCTAGACTCGTATGGAGTGCTGACTAATATTGGATATGAAACAATACGATATGGAGGTACCCGAAAAGTACCGATGCTTATCAAGAAGCCACTCAGAAGTAGGAGTGAGCCCTCAATGGGAATGGTCTTTCGGCCGAAGCCCTAAATGGGGATTGAGGCGCACGGTCGTGCCCAAACCGAGAGACCACGGGTCCAATCCAAGTCCCCTCGTCACCGCCTAGGTTTCGTGGCCAGTGCTTAAAACGTTGTTTACTTTCTCCCTGTGTCTCTCTTTCCTCCCTGAGTTCGTTTCTTCTTCTCCTCAACAACTTATCCCTTCTCTCTGTCTCTCTCTCTCTTGGACTGTTGGAGATGGGTTCTCAGTCGGCCAATCTGTGGGTTCTTCTGGGGCTCGGCATCGCCGGGATTGTGCTGATGACGAGGAAGCTGAAGCGCGTCGTCCGAGAAGACTTTGGCGCCTTCGTCCACAAGCTCCACCTCCTCCCTCCTCCCCAGCCCGCTCCTCCCAAAGCTCCTCACCCTCTCACCGCCTCACCTTCGCCGTCTCCGACGTGTATAAACTCCTCCCCTTCTCTCTCTCTGTACTCATCTTCTTTTGTTGTCATTTCGAGCTTTTATGGAGGGGATTCTGCTTCGTTGATTGCCGATGATGGTTCTATTTTGTTCCTTGAGCGTTTTTGTTCGAGCGGAACTTACAAGCCAAGTCTTTTTACGGCTGCGGAACGAATCGCGTACTGATATTACGGACGTTTCGTGTTTTCGGAGTCAGAATTGCGAGCTTACCTGGATGGTTTCAATAAAGATGGTTGCAATAACCAGTCGCGTCTTTTTATTGAAACCATCCAGGTAAGCTCGCAATTCTGACTCCGAAAACACGAAACGTCCGTTATATCAGTACGCGATTCGTCAGTTCCGAGTGGAGATACTGGCTGAGCTTGTTTGCCTAGTACTGATGGGCGCTTGAGAGGGGGAAAGAGGATCGGTTGATTGGCCTGTCTAGTAACTTTTTGCCCTCTTCCCCGTAGGGATGGGAAACATCAAAGTAGTACCTACTGGCATTTCATCATTTTGCTCTCTGCAAATATTTGTATGCAACACGGCGAAATTGACTCGTCTGTTTTTTTTGTGCACTTTTGAATCCTGCAGTTTTGATATCGAGGGATATGTAACGGGGTTTGGTCATCCCGACTGGGAGAAGACGCATGAAACAGCTGCTCGAACATCAACAGTCGTATCCACGCTTGTTGAAGGAGGCGCTACTTGCGTTGGGAAAACTGTTGTTGACGAAATGGCATTTAGGTAATGAAGCTATGATCACCTCATGGTCAAAGGGACTCATTCATATAGTTTTTTCTGCCAGTCATTGAGGAAAAGACTGGTTTTTTTCTCTTCTTCTTTTTTTCCTGAATATCTGTTTGCTGACTTAATTACCTCGCGTGATGTACTGTTTCCCAGTATAAGTGGAGAAAATAAGCATTACGGAACACCCACAAATCCTGCAGCGACTGCACGGGTACCCGGCGGATCCTCCAGTGGAGCTGCTGTGGCTGTTGCGGCTAATCTTGTTGACTTCTCTTTAGGTAAGGATATAGTGGTTCTTATTGATGGCTTGTATTCACCTTTCCACTTGTTTGTCTTCCGCAGGGGCTTTAGCTCTTTTTATACCTGATGTCATTCACTCATTTCACTTTTAATCTGGCAACTGGTTTCGGCAACGAATGCAGGAGTGATTAGCAAAAACCATTCAGGAGTTTCAAGTTTGAATTGTTTAAGATAGGCACGCATGTTTATGCAGTAATTTATGTTTTGCTGATTGGAAAATGTATATAATCCTGCTTGTTAGATAAGTTTCATCAAATGCCTGTTGGTCATTGCAGGTATTGATACTGTAGGCGGTGTGAGAGTGCCGGCAGGATATTGTGGCATCATAGGCTTCAGATCATCACATGGCACTATTTCGAACACGGGAGTTCTGCCAGTGTCGACAAGTTTAGACACAGTGGGTACGTGTCCTTGTGTTGATAATTGGAACTTATGTGCATACGTACGTTTGATGTCCATGGTGCCTGCATATATGACTTTTTTAATGGAGAACTCATACATGACTTTGCATTGGGAACCAAGAAGTGAATGGCTTATTCTTTTCAATGAGTTGCCCTATCTAAGAGATACGCCAAGTGTCTGTTAGCGAGACAACATATGTTGATTATATTAGTGTGAAGACATGTGTGACTAGCAAGGTAACATTTACTTTTGGAAAAATTCCAAATAAGGGCCTGAAGTGCTTTTATTTTCTCAAATAAGGACATGAAGTGGACCTTGTTTCTAATAAGGGCTTGAAGCGCCCTCGTTGATTCAAAGAAGGGCCTGGCCAAAGGGTATTTTCATGCTTTTACGTTTTTGAATTTTTTTCCTTTATTTATTTTTTTCCTGTTTTCCCTTCTCCTTTATTTTATTTTATTATTATTATTTTCCTCTTCTCTCCTCGCCATGGCGGCGTCAGACGAGGGCCGCCTCACCAACGTCGAGCAAGGGCTGCCATTGCTGACGTCGGGCGAGGGTCACCCTTGCTGGGTGAGGCGAAAGCCACCCTTGCTGGAATTCGGGTGATCATTCCGCCACAATTAGAGCAAAACCCACGAACTCTATAATCAAGCAGCACCAACATACAACACGATTGACGCAACCGAATTTTTCCTTAATATGTGCCAGAGAAGTGACCCGGTGTAGAAATTAAGTGGAGAGATTGATGAAGGTGGGGAGGCGAGCTTCTGGAAGAGGTTGGTGCCATCAATGGCGAAGGCCTTTTCTTGTAGACTTTGCATCTCTCTCTCTCTCTCTCTCTCTCTCTCTCCTCCTCTCTCTCTCTCTCTCTCTCTCTTCTATCTATTGGAGCTTGTGGTGTGGGTGGCGTGGCTTGAGGCTCTTTTCCTTGAAGGAGAGAGTCCGCTCCCTAGGCAGGGCGCCCGAGCCTGAGGCTGATGGCCAGGGGATGGGAGGGGAGGGGAAGAGTAAAAAGAAAATAGAGAAATAAAAAAGAAAAGAAAGGGGAAAGGGAAAAAGCAGAAAAAAGGAAAATTAAAAGACGAAATACCCCTCAGTCAGGCCCTTCGTTGAGACTGTTTGAGCACTTCAGGCCCTTATTTAAAATAAAGTTCACTTCAGGCCCTTATTTGAGAAAATGACGACACTTTAGGCCCTTATTTGAAATTTTCCCTTTACCTTTTCAATACACCTGAATTGAAGGATATTAAAATGGTGTGCTTTCCCTGGAGCATTGTTCATATAGAAATTATTTTCGTTTGTAAACCTAATGTGATCATGAAACTCTCTCTCTCTCTCTCTCTCTCTCTCTTCTCTTAAACATTCATTGGCTCATTGTTGGCACTAATGTGAAATTGCTATTGCAGGATGGTTTGCGAAGGATCTTCTATTCTGCGCCAAGTTGGCCATGTGCTGCTGCAAGTTCCATTTGCAGTTCAACGTAATCCGAGACAGATGATAATAGCTGATGATTGTTTTCAGTTGTTAAAGATTCCTGTAGACCGGGTTGTTCAGGTGGTTGTTAAAGCAACAGAGAAGCTATATGGAAGTGAGTCCACCGAAGAATGGTTTACGTTCCTCTTGATTCATTTGAGGTTTTTTTTTTTTTATTTTTTCTGCAAATTTAACGAAGTTCATCTTAGGGCAAATTTTGAAGCATGAAAATCTGGAGTCATGTTTCAATTCTAAAGTTCCTAGCTTGAAAGCATTTCCTGCCAGGAAAACTAATGGTGAATTGAAAAGATACTCTATTAGAGATCTTGCAGAAGTTGCAATGTTTGTTCAAAGGTAAGTGTTTTTCAATGGGGTGTGGATTCCTATGGTGTTTTTTGAGTCGAATTGCTTTTTGGCATTTGTGGAACTGTGTAGATATACAATGTGAGACCAAGTTGTCCTCACATTGCAAATTTATGAGATGTTATTAGTTTAAATACCTATACTTAGTAGGCCCTTTGTAAACTACAGGCATGAGTTCATTACTAATCATGAAGAATGGATCCATTCGGCAAATCCTATTTTGGATGCTGTCATCTCAAAGCAGTTGCATAACATGCCACAGACAACAGAAGTGGACATTGAAAATTGCAGATTAATTAGGAATGAATTGCGATCAGCTATCAACTCGCTGTTGAAGGTGAGGTGCTTACATGCTTGAAACATGAAGAATTGAATGCATGGAAGTTGCGTAACTATCGTTGCTTTTATTTTCTGGTAGATGACTCAGCCTACTGTTTTGAACTCTTTAAGTGTCATAGGTGACTGTCTTGCTGCTGCATGTTGCTTCCATTTACTTTACGTTCATCAGCCTATTCAGATACAAGCATAAATAAGTTTAGTTCTTTCGTTATCTGTTATGTAATATTTTGGCCATTTTGTGTGATGAATTTTTTGGTGAAAATGACGGGATTTAAAATGTACATAAAAATTACTTTACCAAATCTCATATAATCCTTTCCCTCCTTTACCCTTCATCCAACATGAATGCGCAGGTGTTTAGCGAAGAGGATTTCTAAAAGAAGTTTAGCCTGTCACGAATTAAGTACTGGCTTGTTCAGAAATTGCCTTCATGTTTGAATGCTGCCATATGTAAAAACTACATTTAGTAATTATTTCTATTCTAGAAAGCTCCTTTAGATTTCTGCATGTTTAAGAATCAAAAGTTGCTTTTGTTATGTGTCTGCATATTAAAGATATATATATATATATATATATATATATATAGCTATTTACCTTTAAATCAGCCTCTTATTAATAGGACACTTTAATTCATCTTTCTTTAAAGCTATCTAAAATTCCCAAGCACTTTATCTTTTCTCTTGAGTAAGTGAAAGAATCCTTTTTTTCCATCCATGGATGTGTAAGATATTTCATCAGACCGATTCTCAAGTAATTGGCACATCCAAATGCATGAGTCTCCAATAGTGAGGTTCTAGCGGAGTCAAATTATAATACATACAGCTTTATTTGTGCCATACGAAAAGCTGTTTTCTTGACATGCACTTTTATCATTAAAAGAAAAGGGCATCCATAGACTTATACCTATCCTTTGTCTTATACCTTGCGATCCCTAATTTCCATTCATGTCATGTTGGGCTACTATAAAACTTATTAGGCTATTGTACTCCACAGTGCATAAATGAGCTTGTCTTTTAGCAATAACAATTTTGTAGTATTTGTTGGCCTTAATTCTTTTATCTTGTATATTTCTTCATTATTGTAAAGGATGATGGAATCCTGGTTATTCCTACCATTGCTGACCCTCCTCCAAAACTTGGGGGAAAGAGCTGCAATCAGAAAACTACCAGAGCCGTGCTTTTAGTTTGTTGAGTATTGCCAGCGTATCTGGCTGCTGCCAGGTTATCTCTCTCTCTCTCTCTCTCTCTCTCAGCGCTTTGCTAAGGAGCACACTATTTCACGCACAATGTCTGACTCTAAAGAATGACATGTGGCAAGTTATTTCTATATTTAGTTGGCTTCTATTGGAAAGGTTGCTTTGATATAGTTGTAGACTATTTTAGTATGCTTAAACCTTCTCACCTTTGCTTTTCTCTTATCAGGTCTCATTACCTGTGGGATTTCATGAAAAGTGTCCAGTCTCCGTGTCTCTCATAGCAAGGCATGGGGGAGATCGGTTTTTATTGGACACAGCTAATGCCATGTATGCAACCTTGCAAGAACATGCTGACATAGCCAGCAAGTCAAAACCAACAAAAAATGCTGTTACACAGGAAAACTCAGCTGAAATTGCAAAAGAGAAGGTTGTTTTAGTTTTCTTTTTTCCCTTCATTACAAGCTTTGATTGGATTGTGAGAAATCGAGAGAGAGATTGCCTCAAATCATGAGTGAAAGATGCTCTTGAATCAATGTTTCTTCTTGCTAACGATATAGGCAAGGAAAAAGGAAAAGGAACAGTGAAGATGTCAACCCAAAGGGTTATATATGAGTTCTGGTTATGTTTGTGTAGCAGTAAAGCAAATTTTCTTGTGCAATTTTTAAATTTTTTTATCTCCTCTTGGGATTGTTGGAACAACTGAGTACTGAAAATTTTGGGTGATGATGTAATTTGTATAGAAAACGTATTGGTTTATATGTTTGCTTAATATTAACTTTGTGTTAATTTGATGTGATAGAGAAAGATGACTAAAAGACTACTCTGATGTATTGTGCCTCGTGTTTCTCATTTTGAATCTGACCATCTTTTGTGTCTTTTCTAGGGAAACCAAGCTTTTAAAGAAAAACAGTGGCAGAAGGCAATTAGTTTTTATACGGAAGCTATCAAGCTAAGTGGCAATAATGCTACGTATTACAGTAACCGGGCAGCAGCATATCTAGAACTTGGAAGGTACCATCATGGCTGATGTTAAAGCTTCAATATATATCATGTTTTACAATACTCGTGTTCTAGTTATTCTTTGACTTCTCTGATTTTCAGTTATCTTCAAGCTGAGGCAGATTCTACAAAAGCCATCAGTCTTGATAAAAAGGTAACCTTCTTCTTGAGAACGGTCAGTGTAAAGCTCAGTAGCGTCTTAGGCCCTGCTTTTCATGTTTCTGTTGAGAGTGATGAGAGATGCAGTGTTCCTTGGATGTAGTTGTGGAGTATGCACGACAAAATGAATCAGTTGGAACACGGATGTGCTATTGAGGTGTTTTGTCTAGTGGTGGGTTAGTTTCTTCAAATGGCATCTTAGAGAAAACTTTGTCCCCCTCCTTTTTCCTGGCATAGGAAATTCCATGAAAAAAGAAACAAAATCAAGTCACTCGTACTATTCATCTTCCAAGGATGTTCTAAATATCAGAATGTCAGATCCTGCTAGGTGGTTTTGATGCAAGTTTGTCTTTCAAATGGGTTGTCTTCTGGAGCATGATCCCTTTGTTATTGTGCTAGGAGTCTAGATCTTTCCAAACAGAAACAGCAGGATAAAGCATGATCAGTTATAATGTGGACCAACCTGCATATTAGTCTCTGGTGACGTATATAATGGAAAGTAGAAATTTTCATTGTTATTTTGCACAACACATGATTTTGCACACAGTAAGTTTTCTAGCAAACGGGAATCCTGGAGTCTTATTTCCTGGATAAATTTGGATATGGACAAATTATCTTTTGTCTCCAAGACTTTTCTATATTTCTTCCCTTCTCATGTGCGTGAATGCATGTGTAGATCTTACTAAGAGAGACAAGTTCTTTTCTGGTTGTATCTTAAAAGTCTTATGAACTGTCCCTGAGTTTTGGATTTGTTATAAAATCTCCAGAACGTAAAGGCCTACTTGCGTCGAGGCACAGCAAGAGAGATGCTTGGCTACTACAAGGAAGCTATTGAAGGTAAGCAACTGGATCTCGCGAGGTTCAATTTGTAATATTGCTGATTTGATCTATATGCTAGGTAATGTTTGCTAGCCATGAACTACAGATTGAGTAAAAACCTAAGAAACACGGGCTCCTATTTGGACTAATGCGTTCGTCTAAATAATCTTGGTCAATCTAATAGGCGAAAAGTTCAGTGTAAACTAACATTTATTTCGTGCAAATGTTCGATTGTAGATCTTAGAGTAATATAGCGTGATTGAATGGGTAATTAATTTTGCAGCACAAAGAAAAGAATAAGCCACTTTTTGACTCAATAGTGTTTCATGCCAAGTTGTTTGGACAGTTCTCTGTTAGGATCGTAGAGAAAACTGAATATTGATTCACTCTAGTCAAATGCTCAATACCATTCGACTAACAAGAGTACACTACGGGGCATATTGCTAGCTAGTTTTTGACATTGCAGCGCTTCTGGGTTGTTTATCTCAGGTCTTGATGACTAAAGTTTTCTTCCCCTTTGCTTTCTGCAGACTTCAGCTATGCACTGGTTCTTGAACCAACAAACAAAAGAGCATCACTTTCTGCTGAGCGATTGAGGAAGTTGTTTCTGTAGGCGTGAACTGGTCTGGCCGAGCTTCTGTGATTTTTGAGTGCAGGGTTCTCATCTTGCATCCTGCACCAGCTCCATTCTGCATCGAGGAATCCAATTTGCTGATACAGCCACCTGCATGCACGCTTCATCGGTTAATCTTGAATGCCAACATTCTATTCAGCGTGCTAGGTAGGAAAGATGAGAACCATTTTTTCGCCCGATGGTAGAGTCAAGAGGTCAAAAGAGGGTATACTTTCTTGAATTCTTGTTCAGCAGGTCTTGTTCTTGTCGAGCCAATTTGTACGTATGGTCCAATTTTGTTTTGGTTGTGACATATTTCACTTGAGTTGGTAATTCGAGCTATGAGGCAAGATCTTTGTCTGCTCAATCCATTAATTCATACTTCTCATAATTATTATTGAACAGGTCTTTCTCGTTTTGCCAATTAACTATAATATTTCGGTGCTGGTGTATCCGTGGCACTGTATTAGAAATTCTTTCATTTGGAATTTGATCATTGTATTTTGACCATCATGGTCATGCAGTCTCCACTCCCCAGGATTAAGGAGAAAATCTGCTGAAGTCTACCCAGACGGATGCCTCCCCGTTTGACACACCTCTTTATTAAGATCTTCACAAGCAGCCTTGTTTTTTTTTCCTTCTTTTCTGTTCTGTTCTTCCATGCATTGTCTAGTATTTAGAATAAATTTCCACTTGTTTTAAGGTGCATGTTCTTTTGACGCCACCCTGAGTAATCTAATCTCATATCCCCGGTCACGAATTTATTTGCTCCAAGGAGACGGATGAGCTCATTCAGGAGGCAAAATGAATCGGCAAAACCATGTGTGATTCCGAGTTGCTGGATACCCATCCTATGTGGGGCTGATCCGAAAATAAGAATCTCAAGAAACTGGAGGGTACGTTCTTCACATTCCGGATTAGGAAAAATGAAGGGACCCTCTAACATTGAAAAGGGATACCAGGGTAAGGGAAGACACCAAGAAGAGCAAACAAAAATCTTCGACTCACCGAAGAAGCTATTCATCCTGTCCAGTGCCATGTTGTAAGCCAGGCATTAGTCATCTAAGGATCTTTGTGTAGGTTTGTCAGTCACTCGCAGTCCATGAGCTCCTCTAGTTGTTCATCAGTCCACTGCAGGAGCGAAGATCTTGAACTAAGCTGCTGCTGCTGCTGCTTACTCATTCCATCTATACTAACGCCATCTTTATCATCAGAAACTTCAGCAATGCCCAACCTGTTGTCGTTGCACTTGGTGTTTTCTGACGTAGACCAATCCATGGTCTCACCACTCCTAGCGGCTCTAAATTGGCTTGTCTCATCATGTGCTGCTGGAGCCGTTTGTTTACCACAGATATGTCATGGTTTCTGCTAGTTCGGTTGCTGCAAGAGTCAGTCCCTTGTACCCGGCCAGACTCTTCATACCGTGTATTAGTAGCTTGCTTTAAACTACTCAAGATTCCCTCTATTCTCCCCCTTAACTGGGACGATGCTCTCTCTTGCGTGCTGGATTTTTCCCGAATCTCTGCCAACCCAAGTCTTAATCATTAAACCAATAGATGTATAAAAATGCTTCCAGAACTTAAGAGGCAGTTTAACCAAGAGTTTATAAGACTAAAGACCTACCCAAAGTGGAAGAACGTTCCTTAACTAGGGGAGAACAATTCTCTTTTAATGGAGGTCCACTGTCCTTAGCGATGACCTGTGGGAAATTTTTTTGTAAGTTGTTGAAAATTGCAGAATCAATTATCACAAGGTCTTTGGAACTTGTTAATACAGACTGAAAGTTTGTTGTCAGTAACAAGATAACCAAGATCCAGCAAGAACTCTACCAAGAGTGGCAATAACCAGCGGATATCGTGATTCATGACGTAAAAGAAAATCATGTCGACAAAATGCTCATTATACCATATAGATTCTAGATAAATGCTGAGTTAGCATACCTTTATTATGTTGTTCAAAGTTATGTTGAGATAGCGAGTGCAGCGTGAAGGTGAAAACACTGCAACCTGAAACAAAGCACCTCAATGAGCTCCTTAGCAGAAGAATCAGAAACACAAAAATTAAAGAAACTCAAGAAGCAAAAAGCTCTATCTAACTAGCATATATTAAAGCATGTAATAAGATAATCAAATAAAATAATAGTAATGCCAGTTCAAATTCTTTACTAATGTGAACGATAGAACCTTCTGAAGAATTAGAACTGCACCAACAGATATCTCCTGCGCAAAAACCTTCTCTCTTAGAACTTGCGATGAATAGTAGCACCAACCGTACCTGTTGGATCCTGAAATTTTCAACACCACATTCATAAGTTCTATATTCCGCTTAGAAGTCATCCCGAGTATACTGAAAAGCCCATCAATTTAATTAGTATGAATGGGTATACCTTAAGTGTCACCATCATATCACCAAGGCCATTTGGAGTGCAAGATTTGACAATTGCAATGACCTAATCACATCCAAACAACAATCAGACAAAGGATGATTCCAAATTAGCCAAATGGTACTTGATGCAGCTCTGAAAATCTCCTATTGACAATATATGAAAGCAATGGCGGCAGTCTGTTTGAAATTTCTTACTTCCACGTTTCACCACAAATCAAAGAACAGTCTCCTTAGTACTTCCAAAATATCTCGTAGATTCTACAAAGTAATACACTTTCCATTTGCAAATTCTGAGATTCACTTTGCATTTGGGACTAGGAATGGGCGGGCATGTTTCCGGCATCCTATTATGCCCCGATTTTTGACATAGTCAAATTCTTCCAAACCATTTGTGAATATAAGCCAGTAGCCAAATGAAGTAAATTTGTCGAATAGCTATTCCTTGCTCCCTTTTCGTCCATTTATTATTTGTAAACTTTTGCATTTATCCGGTCGAAAATCCTAGCATTCATCTCAGCAATTGAAGTTGGTAAAAGAATCTGAAGACCTGAGACACTTTATCAGGGACAGTTCCTCTCTTAATGGAGCACAAAGGCGTCCCAATGGCCACACCATCACCATCCACCAACCCTAACAATGGAATCAACCAGTGAAACCATTACAAACTCGCCATCCAACAGCTGAAAAACATATATCCGTACACACAAAATCGTCAAGTCACAATCTGAAATTGGTCAGTCAAAAACCCCCGTTGACTCGATACCATAACCTCAATACCTTTTTGCCGCACGAATTCCACTGCACAAACCCAGGGATCGAGCGTGAAATCGCCACCGTCCTCATCCCCATTCTCCAGAGCCCTCCTTATATACTCCTGTGTAGGAATCGCAGTCACATCATCATCCTCCTCCTCCTCGCCTCCAGCTATCAGAAAACCCTCCGACAACCTCCGAGCTCTCCGCTGCATCGCTGCTTGAACTGCTCCGGCCGGTCCCGGTATTCTCCGCTCACCCTTCGCCTCTTCTCTTCTCGGCGAAGACTCGAGAGGAGGGAGGGAGACCGAGTTCGGGGATCGAGGGGCTTGGGAAACTGGGGTTTGCGGGCTGGGATGCTGCGACGGGGGTTGGGAGGAGCGACGAGAGCAGGGTCGAAGAACCGATGAGGAAATTGGGGGATCAATTAGGGTTTGACGGCGCTTGGGCGGGCGTCGAAAAGCGGAGAGGTCTGAGTCGTCGGCGTCAAGCGCTTCCCATGGCTCCTCCATTGATCGCCTTCCGTCGAGCTCCGTTGCGACGATGTAGTTTTCATCGTCAGAGAGGATCGTGAGGAAAGCGCGGGAAAAGAGACCATTTATATTCGGCCTATTTTCACAAAAGTCCCCGACTTTGCGCGTTTCTATCGATTTTAGCCCCATCTTTGAAACTTGTCAAAAAGATGCACCAACTTTAAGTTTTTTTTTCTTTTTTGTGTGTATCAATATGAGGCACTTTTGTTAGTATTTGCTAGGGGCGAGCGATTACAAGTTTCATATAAATTTCAGGTGAAACCTCAAACCTGTCTATCGAAATATATTCTTTATTTTTCATAACGTGCAACTTATCATGAATATCCTAAAAGTTGGACCCCACCCTATCACAGGTTTCAAGTGCATATCTTAAAAGTTGGATCCTACCTCATCACAGGTTTCAAGATCGGTTCTAGAGACTTCCCAAATTTCACCTATATTCCTAATTAAACGATTATAGTGAATAATCAACTTTAATAATCATTATTTGTTACTACAATTCACTGACTGTTGTTCATATTAAGACGGACGAATAAATATCAAATAGTAATAACGTAAAATCTCCAATCATAAATACCGCCAAAAATAAAAGCTTAGATTAATAATTCTATATTATACATTCATCATTGGACGTTACGAAATACCGTAAAATTGTGCAAAGACATGTACTAAGAAAAACATAAAAACTCGTCACAATTCATTGATTTTAGGTTCTATGTTGTAGATTCTACCTATTTAGAACCTGAAATGTATCCATTAGAATATGTTTTTTTAATTTTTGGAACTTGAAATTTACCTTTGCATATTTTGAAATCCGAAACTAAATAGGTTCTTTGCCGGTTCGTTTCTGGGATTCATGTTAACCTGGAAACATGCTCGCCCTAAGTATAAGTCGTACAAAAACCAAATATGGCAATCGTCTGCTTAGCCCTTCATGACTTCCAATCAAACTCTATTAGAAAATGTCATCCGGTCGTTCCTCTTCTTCGTTTCCGGGAATTTCGGTCCTCCTCCTCCTCCTCCTCTCTCTCTCTCTCTGTGGTAAAATTTACCAGGAGATGGACAGCCATTTCCCCCATCGTTAAGCCGGCTCAATCCACCTCAAGAACATCAAGGTAGAAAAAAAGCGTTCGATCTGTTCTCGAGTTTCCCGTTTTGTAATATGCATCTTGATGATTCCAGTTTCACTCCCACATAAAAAAGATCCAATCTTTCTGGCGCCCTTTTGTAGGGAGATTCTTGGGGGGCATGTGAGGAAAGGAGAAGAGAGAGAACAAGAATGTCGTCGTCCCCAACAACAAGACCTTCTTCAGGAACATCTCTCATGGAGAGCTTGCTGGGTCTTCTCAGAATCCGCGTCCGGCGGGGAATTAATCTCGCCGTCCGAGATGTCCGCACCAGCGACCCCTACATCGTCATCAAGATGGGTAAACAGGTTCTGTCATCGTTCTTTTTTCCATTTTCTTTTCTGAATTTCACATTGCTATGCTAGTTATGTTCGTGCGAATGAGGTAGTATTCCTCGTTAGCTTGTCGTAAATTAACGTGTCAGAAAGTAATTTGGTTCAATGTGATGCGAATGGGAACGCGTGGCCTGAATTCGAAGCAGAAGGCTTCCGATTTGAGTAGTTTGCTTCACATTGTGTGAATGCCTTCCTCCTTTTGTTATCGATGCCTTTTATTTGTTGGACTGAGGAAAAATTGTTTCCATGCAGAAACTGAAAACTCGCGTAATCAAGAAGGATATTAATCCAGAGTGGAATGAAGATCTTACTCTCTCTGTTTCGGATCCTGATATTCCTATCAAACTGGTAAGACTCGTGGCTAGTGTCTTCAAATTACATTACAAGAGACTGGTTTTCTCGGCATTTCCAATGGAATCGTGTGGTCTGAAGTTGAAAGACTCATGTCAAAGGTTTTGATATATGTTGCCTTTGGTTGATCTATTGGTTAAAAGATATTAACTCACGGTTGTTCAAACTTCCGATTACAAATGAAATGTGGCTGGGAACAGATAGAGTATTCAATTTGCCTTCGCCTTTTCGGATATGTTGCTGTGATTTGCATGAGATTTGATGTGGTCTGGTTTTTGGCATGATATAAGGACAGTTGCGAATGGCCATGGACCAACTCATCTGCAATTTTTTCTTATTTGAATATTCCAGGGGCACAAGCACAGAAGCCCGGCCATCTGCATCTTTTACGTGTGCTTCTCCATCTTGTTATATAATGTTGACAAGAGCAAACACATATGATGAAAGAATCCGTAGTAGTCTTCACTAGATGATTAGTTTGGTTTGCACCGCACTCTTAAGAAGCTGAACTTAGAACCAATTTGTTCCGACAAATGAAACATGTTGATGCCACTAAAAGAACCTCATCGGACAGCTTAACTATTGATACATCCTTGCATCTTTCTTCTTCTATGTTTGAGAAATTTGGGATTTGCTGTGCTATTCTTATAAATGTTGTAACGATGAATAGCTACTAGACAGGATAGCATGAAATGCCAAGAGAACAATACCTTGTGGGTCAAATAAAGATGTAATGCTACCAAAAATTTGTAACCTCCCTTACCCCTATTGCAGTTCTTAAAGATCCTTGCTCTTTTCGTCGATTTGAAAGTTGAAGAAAGTCGAACAACAGGAGCCTATTTGATAAGCTGCATAAAAGTGGTCTGCAGGACATATTTTAGTCAGTATTAGCTGTGGCCTAATCCCTCTCTCAATTTTTTGCTTGATTTTTCAGACGGTTTACGATCACGACACGTTCACCAAGGATGACAAAATGGGGGATGCGGAGTTTGGCATTAACGCATTCATAGATGCCCTGAGGATGGACTTGCAAGGTCTCCCAAGCGGCACGATAATATCCAGAGTACAGCCGTGTAGGAAGAACTGCCTCTCCGAAGAGAGCTGCATCCTATGGAGTGAAGGGAGGATCGTCCAGGACATGTGTCTCAGACTTAAAAATGTCGAATGCGGGGAGGTGGAGATCCAGTTGCAGTGGATCGACCTTCCTGGTGCCAAGGCTCTATAGAGAGATTTTTGCGGGACTTGCCATTTCAAGGTTAGGTTCAAGCATTTGAGCACTTGGCGTCCTCTTGTAATTGGATCTCTATGATGGATTGTTTTGCCGAAACTCATATAGTGGCCAAAACAGGGCAGCCTTGTATGTACTTGAAGTTGTTACCTGTATCTGGATAATAGCAGGAACAAGAATCGCTTATCAGAAGCTAGCGAAATGAGAATTGGAACACCCTTTGCTTCTCCGGCCATATATGCCGGTCGTCCGTCTTTCCATCATTCGCCGTACAAGAAAGCGTTTGCCACTAGGTTCTGCTCTTCTGGGTTATCCAATGGACAAGCTTTGAACATTTAAGGCCAGGTAACACCCCTTTCCTTTTACTGGTGTTAAAAACTATTTGGCAGTTCCCAGCCCCCGACATGAACAAGATCGATGTTGTTTCATGCGATTCCCCGGTGGAACTTTTTGTGTTCTTGCGGCATTCCATCCAGTCTTTGTGATCACACATCAATTATTGAATCTCGGGTGCTGATCAATCACTCAATGACTCGTCTCTACCACTCTCTCTTGTCGCAAATTCACTCTCCGTCTCATGGTCCCTCAATTCATCGCGACCCCGATCGTCGGATTTGCTGTCTGAAACCACCCTCTAACGTCGCCGCCGACCGTTTGTTTTCAAGAGCTAATGAAAATCGCTGTAGCTTTTGGACAAAGGTAGAAAGGGAAGAGCACTGCGCATGCCTTGTCTTCTTAGCTTTACCGTTAAGAAACTCTACCCTTCAAGGGCAGCACGTGTGCATGGCCCAAGTGAGAAAAAACAATAGCACGTGTGGAGGACAAAATATTAGGTATTCTCAGCCCACAGCGTCCTCGTGCTTTGACAACAAAAGGCCCTTTTTATCTGAGGAAGTAGGGTTGCTTACATGGATTCTCGTACTACACTAGGCTTCTCATTTATATAAGCTTTCGCGCATGCGGTAAGCACGCGAAATTACTTTTCTGTACCTTTCTATAAGATTAACTTTACATCTAGTTCTACCCAAAAAAAAAAAAAGAAGCAAAACTTACTTTGATACTATCGAATGTGGAAGTAGTAAAGTAAACATCCATCCCTTCATTTTTGTTGTTCGGGAGAATTATAAAGAAAGTCCTAAACTTATTGTAATTGTGTCAATTCACTTTTAAACTTTTTTAATAGTTAAATCCTAAACCTTTTGTAATTATGTCAATTTAGTCTATTTGGCCGGCCGGTGTTTACATGGCAAAATTGTAATATTTCTAAAAATTTTAATCATATTTTTATTTTTTTAATAATATTTTTCTGTTTTTTTTTCTTTTTTCTTTTTTTTTGTTTGGGCTAGCAGGAGGCCGCCGACCCCTTGGGCAAAGGCTCACGATCATGCACCTAGGGGTGAGCAGTTTTAGGGTCAGTCCAGGTTTCACTTGCAACCTGAAATCTACAATGTCAATTGGTCTATGGTTTACCTCGAAACCGACAAATTTCCATTTTTTGGTCTCATTTTTTTCTTTTTCAATTTTATTTAAGCAAAGAAGAGTGAGCACAACAACAAAAATCCCCATTTGTTAATAGCAACAATCCATAAGGATGGATGCAAAAAAAAAAAATCTAAAATTCAAAACACATAAGATAAAACCTAAATAATAGAACTTTAGTTCTCAATTATCCATAAAAATTGCTCTAAATTTTAACCACCTGAAAGAAAAAAAACAACAAACATAGTAATCACTTAATAATAATTTTAAATTAATATTAGTTAAACTAATATATATTAAAAAAATCTTACTACATATATTCATTCCCCTTCAACTCGTAAGCACTGTTTATTGATGATGATATATTTTTTAAAACAATCCATATCTAAAAAGAGTTTGTTATAGTTAACAAGAGTAAAAAGAGAATTTAGGGTTCACTCAAGTTCGATTCATCAGTTCTCCTTTCTCAGTCTAATTCTTCAATTCTCGGATTGGTTCTTAAACATAAATGGAGAATGGACTGCACAGCTACAGCTCCGCTTTTTTTGGAGCCACTAATTGGGGGAACTCGAACCGGATCGATTCCTATAGCTGGTTCGATTAGATTCCATATTTTACCTTAGACCCATGCTCACCCCTACATGTATCCACGTAGTTCACGCGGTCAAAAGTTCAATTCTTTTCAACAAAAAAATCAAATCCTTATTCTATTTAATGAATATCTTCCCATTTTAGTGCGCATTTTCACGACAAAACTCATGATAATATATCGCATTCAGGCGTTACTATAGGGTCATTATAGTCACTTAGGGGGTGAACATCAATTGGCCAAAAGATCTGCTCTAATTTGATGGGAATATCTCTATTTGTACTATCGAGTGAATGCGTATGTTCCACACACTCAGATCTCATTTGAAAATTAAAGATGGATTGGGGAACGCGCCACCCCCTTTTCATGAATAGAAGAGCCTCAAGCTACATGCCAAAGAGAAAACCTTTATAGAAATCCCAAGCCATGGAACTCACCAAAAAAAAAAAAAGATTGGGGTTTGGTTTGGTTTTGGCTTGGCAAAAGAGATAAGGTAAACAAAGAACCAAGAACCCTAGAAAAAAAAAATCAAACTTAAAATCAAGTTCATGGCCCCCTTTTATACTTTTTTGGAAGAACACAAAACCCCTCTTGCAATCTGTGCAGCAAACAAGAAGGGAGGAGGGGTATGGTATGGTCTCTAGGGTTTCGAATTCCAAGAGGGTTAATGAACCTGACACGCCAATCTTTGTCTCCTTTCACCTTCATTCTTCGCCACCCTATGTTATCATCATCATTAACTTTACTGCACGCTTTCTTGTGATTTTTATGACTTCTAGGAATATATTTATGTTTGCATCGCATATCGTTCCCCTTACTTCCAAGGTTTGAGCCAATCATTTCTTGCCATGTCAGCTCTTTCGCTCTTCGATATTTCAGAAAGCGTGCGTGCCCTATTCTTGAGGCTCGCTAGGGAAGACGGAAGGAACTTTCGTTTCGATAGGTTTGTTGGTGAGTTTGGTCATTTGGGAGAAGGGAAATATCTTATAATATCTGAAAAATTCAGTGGCTCTCACGTGATTTCGATAATTATGTTGGTGGGTTTCTCGCTCAATTCGGATGAGGTATGTGGTATTTTCGAGTATGAAAAGGGGGGAGAAAAATATCGAGCATTGCCCGTTGTCATTATCGAATAGAAATTATATGTGAAAGCGTCTCTTAAATCTACAAACCCGTTCGCGTGCACGAATAGTAAATCTCATAAAGAACTTTAATGATGAACTAGACATTATTAGCACAACAAAACATCATTCCAACACCTTTAAATTTTCCCGGTCTCGCTTCGCTTGATCCTTTGGCAGAAGAGACAATCCTAAGATATTGATTATGGTCGCTAATCATGATGAGACCGAGCTTAATTAAGCCAAATCATAGCTTAGTCCGATTTCGTTGACAAAAAAAAAAAGGCACGATGTTCGTGTGTTTAGGGTTAGGCAAAGGCATTTATCTTTTGCCCACCATGGCAGGCGCGAGAGAGGAAAAAGGAGTCAGCATATACTGCGGAGTAAAAGTAGGGCTTTAGCCAAAAAGCAAAGCAAACTATGTCAAATCTTTTTTTATTTTTTGTGGGACAAGTAGACATTATCGATTGAGAATATTTGCTTCTGTCTGATGTTGATTAAGACCCCTTAATTAGGCCCCTAAACAAGCAAAGGCAGGCTCAATTATTCACGAGAAAAAGAGGGCTACATAGCTAGTGCTCCGTAGCACCACCACTTCATATCTGAACTCAAGAATTGGTGCAAATTGCACTATGTATTATACGGGGTTTAAATATGGCATAATGAAACTTTATTAAGCACTACAAAGAAAAAGAAGTCAAGAATTACCCAAGATCAGATTTGAGATTTTAGTCCTAAAATAATCCACTTGGAGACTAATGGCCTATTCTTGGATTGCCATTGTTGTAGATGGGTGGGGTTCAAGAAATTGAAATTTTGTTTAAAGAATTTGAATAGGGTCTCGTGGAGTCGAAAGCCATGAACAAGAAGGTTGTTTTTTTTTTTGTTTGGGGGGGGGGGGTGTTGTTATTCTTGAAGGCTTAGAGGTCAGCCATTGACATGATTCAACTAGGCTTGAAGCAAATGAGGGACAACAAGCCTCCTAGCCCTAGGCAATGTTCCCTAATTAAGGCAATTAGTCCACTATTAATTCCACTAAGAATATCTCCTTAGCTCCTGCTTAGCTTTTGGCCGAAGTCCACCATGCATTATACGCCTGCCTTGATAGAGATATAAGATCACATAAGGTAAAAAATTGACGTGGAGGAGGCATTATTGCATGCACCTGATGTATACATTTGCGTCCATTTAGGCCATTGAAATCGATGACTCTAAGAGCGTGAATTGCGTAGTGGAATGGGGCATTCTCGATTGATGTTGCCAATTCATGGTTCCCTTGTGTCGTTCCGACCTGCTTTTGTAATGTCTACTTTCCTTTTCTCGTTCGAGAGATATGCTTAGACCGGACAATCGAAGGCACATCAAGTGCCTGAAAGCAAATGAAGATCCGTTATGCCTCGAACGGTCCATTACAAATATTTGCCCGAAATCTTGAGCTTTAATCCTAATTTCTACGGTCGATCATTTTAGTGGCCACAATATTCCTTATAGAGCGCATAGTTTTCACCTCCATGCTCTTACTTCTTTCACTTCCGATAGGGTTATAAATTTATTCACCCTACTCTTGTGGCTTTTGCATCTTTTATTATTATGATTATTTCTGGTCGAAAAGGTTGTTTTTATTGCACTTTACCAGCTCCAATTCCAAAATGTGTCCTTGCATTCCAAAACCACAGTGAATAGGCGAGGAGCACTTAGGGTACGTTTGTATTACAAAAAAATTAAGATTTAAAAGATTTTTTTTAAAAAAAATAATCGCTTGTATTGCTTAAAAAATGAATGAATACAAAATATTTTCATTACCCATAAATACAACTAGGCATAAATTATTTTCGATAACGAAAATATTTTCTGTTAACAAATTCTTCTATAGATATAACCAATCATTAATTTTTCATGAAACAAACGCTCCTTTAGATGAATAGTTACGGCAATTTACAAGTCTCACTCATGAGTAAGATATGGAAGAGGGATGTTTATTTTCCTCTAGAAGTGGTGAAACTTCATGTTTGGCCATACATACCATGTCTACGTGTATGTCGAATTCATGTGACCATTCGACCGACTGTCACGACAGAATCTATCGAAGCTGTTAAATGCGTTGCCTGACTATTTTCGTCGCTCCCACTAATTCTTCCACTTGGATAATCAAGGAATTGGAACTTTTGAAAAACGAGCAAATTTCCTCTCAAGGAGTGACCATCTCGACTGGCCAGAAGAAAGTAATGAACTGAGCCATTCACCGTTTAGAAAAACTGTAAAACAGAAAAGGAAAATGGTCCCTTTTGTACTTTATGCATGGCGAGTGAATCCATCCCCAATATTCTCTTCTCAAATAAATCTCCTTTTTCTCCAAACTTTTTGCTGCCAATTGGTCCATTGACAGCAAAAAAATATGGACACTTCAAAAAAAAAAATATAATATATATATAGAGAGAGAGACAGAGACAGAGACAGAGACACACACACAAAGATTTAGGATAGCTATTTCATTTCGTTAGGAAAAGCTTGGGAGGAAGGGAGATTATCCCATGCCAAGATCGGATTTACAGATGGCCTATCAAAGGGGACTAACGGCAGCTGGATTCGAAGCTAGGCATGATATGCGGAGTGTTCGTACCTTACTAGGTGAGCCAACCCAATTTAACTAATTTTTAGCTATTTTAAAATGAAAAAAATTACCAAAAAAAGTCATAAACCTATCGCAATTGTGCCAATTCAGCCCTAAACCTTTTGTATTTATGTCAATTCAGTCTATTTGATTGGTTAGTGCTGACGTGACATTACAGTCGCTGACTGGACTTTTTCAAAATAATATTTTGTTTGATTTTTTTTTTTTTTTTTTTAACCTTTGCTGGCCACAGGCGGGCTGGGACATCTCGGCAAGGCCTATGGTTGACGAGGGTCGGTCGGCGACCGTCGCCGACCCAAAGGTTAGGGGAAAAAAAAAAGAAAAAGTCATAAAAATTAAAATATTATTAACCATAAAAAAGGTTAACGTTAGCGCTGGTCGGCCAAATGGACTGAATTGGTACAAATACAAACGGTTTAGGACTGAATTGCCAAAAAAAAAAAAGTTAGAACCGATATATCAAATTTTGTGTCCATTACTAGTGGACATTTAGAATGATGACTTATTCTCCATATACACAAATAGAATTTATCAGTTTACTTTATGCAAAGTAAATTCGTAAATCAATCTTATATTCCTAGCATTATTTATTGTGAAATACCCCCCCTTTTTTAACCTCGAATCCAAACAAAGGTCAAAACAAGTAGGAAAACGAAAACAAAAACAAAAACAAAAACAGATGAATGAGTAAATAAATAGGCGAACTCTGGAGTATTCTTTGGGGACTGCAAGTGCAAGCTTGCTTTGCAGCTATCAAAGCTTTTATAGTATAGTGCAACCCAAAAAATTAGGGTAAAGAAAAAGAGATAGAGAGAGAGAGAGTCTGCACTATTCTCTGCCTTATTACTCCCAAAGCTCAAGAACCAAAACACATGCTCTCTCCCACTTTTCAAGTCACTCCTCATCATCACTACCACCACCACCATCTCCTCCTCTCCTCTTCAGCTCCTCTTCCATACCCATTTTGCAGAACCCCTCCCTTGATCTCTCAGTCAATCTCAGGGTGCTAAACTGAGCAGCAGAGATGATCACGCTTACCGACTTCTACCACGTGATGACCGCCATGGTCCCGCTCTACGTGGCCATGATCCTGGCCTACGGCTCCGTCAAGTGGTGGAAGATCTTCACCCCAGACCAGTGCTCCGGGATCAACCGGTTCGTGGCCCTGTTCGCGGTCCCGCTCCTCTCCTTCCACTTCATCTCCACCAACGACCCTTACACCATGAACTTCAAGTTCATAGCAGCCGACACGCTGCAGAAAATCATTGTCTTGGCGGTCCTCTTCGTGTGGGCTAAGGTGAGCAAGAGGGGCTCATTGGAGTGGACCATCACGCTGTTCTCTCTGTCGACTTGCCCAACACGCTGGTCATGGGCATTCCTTTGCTCAAGGGCATGTATGGGGACTTCTCCGGGAGCCTCATGGTCCAGATTGTGGTGCTTCAGTGCATCATCTGGTACACCCTGATGCTCTTCATGTTCGAGTTCCGTGGTGCAAGGATGCTCATCTCCGAGCAGTTCCCGGACACTGCGGGGTCGATAGTTTCGATCCATGTCGACTCCGACATCATGTCATTGGACGGAAGACAGCCCTTGGAGACGGAGGCCGAGGTCAAGGAAGACGGGAAGCTCCATGTGACAGTGAGGAGGTCCAATGCTCGAGGTCAGACATCTACTCAAGGAGGTCACAAGGCCTGTCCTCGACCACCCCTAGGCCGTCGAACCTGACCAATGCAGAGATTTACTCGCTCCAATCCTCGAGGAACCCCACCCCAAGAGGGTCCAGCTTCAATCACACCGACTTCTATTCCATGATGGCCGGCCAACGGAGCTCCAACTTTGGCTCGGCGGACGTCTATGGGCTCTCGGCGTCGCGCGGCCCCACGCCGAGGTCATCAAATTATGAGGAAGACGGTGGGAACAAGCCAAGATTCCACTATCAAGGCCAGGGTGGCGGTGCTCACTACCCAGCCCCAAACCCTGGAATGTTCTCGCCGAAAAAGCGGTGGCGGGGCAGGCGGCCAAAATAATTTGAAGAAGCCTAATGGCCAGGCTCAAAAGGGTGAAGATGGTGGGAAGGATTTGCACATGTTTGTCTGGAGCTCGAGTGCTTCCCCAGTTTCTGATGTGTTTGGAAATAACAACAACCATGATCAGTTTGGAGTTAATGAACCGAAGGACGTGAGGCTGGCCGTTTCTCCTGGTAAAGGTAGAATGAAAGCTTCATTACCTAAGTTTAGAAACTTTTTTTTTTGCTTTCTCCGGTGCATCACACTTCCCGCGTCTTTGTGGGAATTATGCAGTGGAGAATCACAGAGAGAATCAAGAAGACTACTTGGAGAGGAACGAGTTCAGCTTCGGCAACAGAGAGAACACGACCCACGAGGCTGATAAGGTGGATGATGGGAAGCCCAAAGCAATGCCTCCGAGCAGTGTGATGACCAGGCTCATCTTGATCATGGTGTGGAGGAAGCTTATCAGGAACCCTAACACATACTCAAGCTTGATTGGCCTCACTTGGTCCCTGGTCTCATTCAGGTCATTTTCATGTTTTTGCTGTCCTTTTTTTTTTTTGGGAGGGGGGGTGGGGGTGTTATAAATTGTAAGACCTGCATTAAATGGGGGTTTCATTTACTTTCAGGTGGAATGTGGTGATGCCTGCAATTATAGCAAAGTCCATCTCAATACTGTCAGATGCGGGACTTGGCATGGCCATGTTCAGTCTTGGTCAGTACTTTGTACTTGCCACATAAATTCTCTCTCAACAGCTTTCTTTTCTTTACATTTCACTGTGTTAGCTTTCTTCGTTAGCATTACCCTTGACCGAATGCTGCTGGTATCTTTACTCCCTAGACACAAACTCTGCACAAAACCCATTGTACATTACTTTAGCCGAGTTTAGATCTTGCTTAGCTGGACAATCGTTCTCAAATTTGTATTCGAGTTGACGAGGTAGACTTTTCTCCGGTACAACGGATTCGGTTAACTATGTCATTTATCTATTTAAGTAATACATAGGTCCGAATGATAAAAAATGCCGGAACTGCCTTAATTTAGGGACGAAGCTCAAACGGGCTATAAGATGGTTGTTTCTTGATCGACCAAGAACACAAAAGATTCAAATCGAGACAGACTATGGGAGAAGACTTACACACACCTTGATGTTGCTCGGGGTATGCACAAAAATACTAAAAGTGGTTGTGTGATGGGTAGAGAGGTGGTGTAATCTTCTTCTATTTTGCTTTCTTTTTTTTTTTTTTTTTATATATTACACCAGATGGTGGAGGTGGTGATGATGAAAGGTGTGAGTGAAGTGTCATCAAGTTCTGATCTTTCTTTTGGTGGATTTGATTTAAATTTGCAGGCTGTTCATGGCCATTGCAGCCGAGGATAATAGCATGTGGGAATTCTGTAGCAGCTTTTGCCATGGCCGTGAGATTCCTCACAGGCCCAGCTGTCATGGCTGCTGCCTCCATCGCTGTTGGCCTCAAAGGACGCCTCTTGCACGTTGCCAGTGTCCACGTACTCTCCTCTCCCTCCTCTCTCTCTCTCTTCTGCTTCCTTCTGACGACAACCAATCCTACTTCAACTTTATATAAGCTCCAAAA
>JAGVVM010005391.1:0-10082 GCA_019149425.1 Psidium friedrichsthalianum | reverse complement strand
TTAGAAGTTCCTTCTGAGGATTTGCCAAATATTTTCTTTTCTTTTGAGGAGCACATCAATTTTTGTCAAGCCTTTCCTTTCTCCTCTTTGATTTTGATTTTTTCTTCTTCTCTTGATCTTTGAGAGAAATCTTTTTTGAAATGGAGGTTTTGCCTCTCTTTTAGAGGGAGAGAAAAAGTCCCGCTTGATAGATGTTTCTTGTGCACTTTCTTCAAGGATTTTTCTTGGAGTTCTCTTACTCTGCGTCATTTCAAATCTTCATCATTCATTCATTTTTGTTGATGATTTTCACCTTTTATCATGGGATGATCACCAAGTGGGTTTTTAAGAAATGAATCTTCAGCTCAAATGGGGTAAGCGAGGGATTAAAGTATGTAGGGATATGGAAGATATGCTCTTCATTATGTCTAAGGCACTTGAGCTATCACAAAATTCGCATACAATAAATATGCTTGAAGATTAATGCAAGTGAAAGCAAGAAAATTCTAACCATCTTGAGCCTTTTTTGGGAATTTGCCCCAATGTGGGGTTGCTCCTAACAAGGATAAGAAATGAATTCTCCGTTCAAAAGGGTTAAAGAAATGAATTCTCTGTTCAAAAGGGTTAACCAAAGGAGAACCTATAGTATGTATGATAGAGGAAATGAATGCCTCTCATTATTCTGGTCGTCATACTTTTCGCGAGTAACCCATTACCTTGTAAGCACGAAATTTTCCACTAAACTCACTACGGTTTGATATGGATGACTTGCCTTTCATCGTCCTGACATTCCTCATTTAATATGATCATTTTCATAGAATAGAACAGATTGCCTGATTAAAACTCTTCCCCATTGAAGGTTAGCAATATAGACGAAACCATGTATGAAATTTTACAATATGTGAGTACCTTTTAAGCATGCAAAATGTAGCAATGACTTACGTAACTTCATGAAAGACTCATGCATATTCTTAGGGAATGAACTATGCAAGCATGTTCAGATTTGCAAGAAAACTCCCAAGAATGGAGACTGTAGATTGCCCATGCATATACAAATAGATTTAGCAAGGTTGAGAGCTTAATCCTTGGATTGGGGAAAACTCGTTCTTGACTTTTGCCCTTACACAAGGAAAAATATGTGTGAATGAGTCGAATGAAGACTTGAAATATTTCAGCTTGTTTAATGATAACAATGATCATGGTTAGTCGGAGGCCGCTCCTGGACTCTTCATCTAAGCTCATTGGGCGATTTTTCAGGTTGCTTTGCATCTCGATCAATTCTTCCTGACTACTCATGGGTTCATCATTTCATTCATTTTTTAAAAATGTAAACCCCTCCCATCAGAAAGCAAAGAGCATACGTTAGTCATGAAATTAAGAAAGGATAAATTGGAATCGATACCTAGTTACCTTTCACTTTGAGCTCGCCACATTGGTGCTTTGCATTTTCCTTTTACCAGCTTCACCACTTGATTTTGCTCCATCGTGTATTCTTGTCTTCTTCCGAGTTACTTCGGCCTATTGTCATCTGCCATGCCATTAGGCCCGCGAGACCGTAGGCATTCATGGGGGCTTCCTTTCAATTTAAGGGCTAGTTTTCTGATGACACAATATTGTCGTGTTGCATCGAATAAACTCCATTTTACAATGCCCCCAAGGTAGGTGACAATCTCCTGTCAAGAGTGGGATAGACTCCACTCATAATTGAAATAATTAAGGGTGAATCAGAACTATACAAAGTTACCCTTCTTTGAGCTTGCCTAGGCTTTTCACTTGCAATTTCCTTATTTAAAGCTATTCATCTAGTAGAAATGTCCATGAATTGATTTACCCTAAGTTTTGTTCAATAAGAGAACCTCGTATTTGGGTATGATTGTGCTCTCGAGACAGTTTGTAAACTTCTGAGAATGGAAGGGATTCAATTTAGAATTGAAGTGATTGAGGGTAAATCGAAACGATATAGAATTACCCTTTGAGCTTGTGCGGACTTTTTACTCGCAATTAAGTTCTCCCAAGTTTAGTTCAGTAAAGGATCCAAACATTTAATAGGAGAAAGGAAAATCACTACTTTTTGCTCTTGAATTAATTCTAGACATTTATAAAAGCAGAAAATATTCCACACAAGGGAATGAAACATATGCATTCGTTCAGGATCGATTATGTTTCCTTTGTAAGTTCTCTAATGATCAGCTAGTTTAATTCCGAATCAGGTACGCATCGGTAATGTTGAAGGACCTGTGATCATTAGCTTCGAAATACAGGCTTCGTATGAACATTACAGCCTCGGAGCTTCATCATCGTCGAACTGGTTGATCATGGCGGTAAGCTTGTCGTCAATGCCACTTGATTGGTGGTGATACATCCAATTTTTCCTCGGAAGGCATCAATATTAACCCCATAGGATCAGCCTTCTCGTACATTCCTCTAACAAAACTTGATTCTGTTGGGAATTGACCTAACTCCCTCCTCAAACGGGTATTTTTTATACTCAGATGTTGCATTTCGTCGAGAGTGAAGAGGCCACCGCAGTTAGGGCAGGTCACAATGTCAAAAGCTTCTCTATACCTCATGTTTTCTGCTCGGAGTCTTTCATTTTCAGCTCTTAGAAACTCAATTTCGCAGCGTTCATGTCGAGTCTTCACTCGGGTTTGCTTATTTTGAAACCAAAACTTGACTTATGAAAGTTCCAGCCCTAGCTCTTGGCTCAGTTCCTTTTTTTGTTTGTTATCTGGGTTAGGGTACTCCATAAAGAAATCTTCAAATTTTTGAATTTGATACTAAGTATGGCGACGATAACGCTTCCTTTAACTGTTGTTGTTATTCTCACTGTCTTTGTCGAGATCTTGGATGTTGTTGGCGGAAGGGTCAGGTTCCATGGTCTCAGTGCTAAACGTGGTCTCGAACTCTTCATCTTCCATATTCAGCAAGTGACAATAGCTCTTAAATATATTGGGTTGAGACATCCTTGACTGGTTATTGGCCCCTCAAGATTTATTACTTTTCCTTGTATTTTCACTCTCTCTGAATTTTTCTAAGCGACCGTGTATGCTTTAAGACTCCTCCTTTTGAATACAAATGAAGACTACCAGGAGGACGTCTCTTTTAAGATTCAGGTGTGGATTTAGAACTTGTATCGCTTCCCCAAGATTTTTGTCTTCCCAACTTTTTATCATATCTCTTGCTCGATTTGTCTTCTTCACCTTTTCATAGTTGTATGACCCCTGTCATTATTTCTCCTACCTGTCTCAAGCATTAGCTTGCAGGTGAGCTCTCACTCCTTCTACGAATGGAGACAAATTCTCTCTTCTTTTCTATTAAAGTTTGCCTTATCTCCCACTCAAGTAATCTTTTTCTTCTTCTTTTTCAAAGTGGTAGTATCCCTTCAAACTTTTTTGTAAAGATTTCGAATTCGTTTAGCTCGAGATTGCAGACTGGTAGTAGGCTTATAATTCACGGATGGATGAGGGATTCGAGCCAACAGGGGTGACACCGAAAGAAAAGGGCAGATAGGAAAATTTGATCAATATAGAATGGCATTGTGAAATCAATATTTAACGCAAAACAGATTAACACTTTCGCATTCCACTCATCTGCCTTGGTTATCTCCTCTACCATTTTAATGATAATGGCCGATCTTCCCACGCATATCATCTCGGTTGAAGTTATGGTCAAATGGGAGATACTTTATCACATTCTTGGCTAAAGCTATATCTACATAGCCCATCATTCGAGTGTTGAAATTGAGATCTTCAATCTATTCAGGGACATAAGTGCCTCTTCGATCAAAGGCACCAATTTGGAGAGGGAATACAGGGTGTTCCTAACCATCTTCATCAACTTTCTATAGGCTTGCCAAAACACTTACGAAACGGTTATCCTAACAAACATCGTGAAAGCTCGCTATCAAGATCGGTCTAATTGCTTGGAATCTATATAACTCGCGATTATCCGCCACAAGAAGGCCGTTAAATCTGCTGATGAATGGGCCTAGCTGTTGGTTCATGAGAGGGAGAAGTTGATGGAGCGCCTACCTTGATCTAGACTTATTTCGAGTGTGACCCGAGTGACATCATGATGAAGTTTAAATGTGACTGGCTGGAAGAGAGGCTCGAAGACCTAATGGCGGATATAGCTCTCGAGAGAGACTTAATCGAGAATCTAAAATTCCTCGTTGAACATCATGAGACCAGCGCAGCCAGGTAGAAGGAGAAATGCGCTCGCCTATTATTTAAACTTGTGGATCTCGAATCTCAGATCGCTTAGTGTAGGCAGAGCATTAACTACATGGAGAGTCAGTTGAGCTCTTTTGTGATACTTATTATGGCTCAGTTTGGTTTTACTTTTCCCCCCTAGTGACTTGTTGTAAGGCTCGTTGATGTGTGGAATGTGAGGAAAGTTTCACATGTTTATGCTTTAATTTTCCTGCCATCTCTTCTTCCGCATAGCATGATAGAACGACTTAAGGCACATCCATCTCAACTAGGATCAGAGTACCTCCTGAGAGGACATTCTTCCCGACATACGGGCCATCATAGTTCGGAGCAAACTTCCCTTTTGGAAGACGGACCATTGGCAGCAACCTTCGTAGGCCGAGATCATTCACCTGAAAACGTTGAGGCTTAATATTCTTCTTAATGTTCTTGTTAGCCACTTCAAACGATGATATTGAGGGTACTAAAGAAGGATTCAACGGCGGCCCCCACTGGCCACTTGAGACCTGTGACTAGTCAAGTAAATTATTACTCTCGGTCAGTGTGTCAATAAGTGAACCAGGCCACTTATTGTGTACCCCACTTCACTCATGCTTTGTACCTTTCGGTGTCCACTTGTACATATCGATTGCCTGTAGCATCGGCAGAAATGCCTGTATGTCATACTTAATAATAGAGCACCAACCTTCCAGAGTCCTATATAAAGAGTCTAGACCTTACAGTATGCTCTTCACTCGTCACATTTATGAATCTTGCTTCTTGGGTTATGACTGCACAGTTTGTGCATTTCTCAAAAAAGGGCAGGAACTCCCCAATTATTAAGACTGCCTCTATGCCTGTTCCGGATAAATTCACCGCTCCATCAAAATACATAGTCTATATATGCTCACTGAATGACACGATTCTATCTCCGGGACGATCGATCTCTTCGCTTGTCCTAAGGTTAACAGCTAAGATATCGGCAATTACCAGTCCTTTTGCATTCCTCATGGTCATTCCTGGCATGTTGTTATCATCAATGAGCCCAATTTTACTCCTGCATGAGGCACCTATGATTTCCTGCAAAAGTAAAGTAAGTAATGAGTATGTGACCCAAGAGAGATCGGCCCATGACTCTTGCATTGGTCTAACTCTGTTTTTTCCATTTTTATAGTGAAATTAGACAAAATTTTCTTAGGAAGACATGGGTGAATTTCTCAGAAAGAATTTTTTCACAAATTTTATAACTTGAAAAAAATGCGGTAAAGTCCTTTGATATTTAGCAAATTTCCCAAAGGAATTTTCTTCTTTTATCACAATGAATTTTCAAGGATAAATTTGTCAAGAAAATCTTGTATCCATTGAAGCATTGAGGAAATGTGTGACAAAATCTTTTATTGGTCAACAAAATTCCCCGAAAGGGATTTTTCAACGTTCATCTTTTCAGAAATGGCACACCAATTTGATTTGATTATTTTTATTTGCTTTAAAAAAAATGACCACGATGTTAAGTTCAAAATTTGACTGACACCTAACATGGACCGACCAAAAATAAATACAAGATAAAGTTAGAGAGCTTACTTTACCTTGAAAAAATATAAATCACATAGACATGCACATGAATCGTGAGTTTAAATCTTAGTCTATCTACATTAAAGGCTTTCAAATTGAAGTAAAAGACTTCCGACAAGGCGGCAATCTCGCGCACATAATCAAGATTAGTCGTGATCCCACGACGTAACCAGGATTAGCCGAGCCTTTCCATTTCGGCTTCTCAAGTTAAAAATCATAACCCCCGCTTCAATAATCCTATCGAGCACGAGTTTTAATTTTTGGAACTCATTTTTGGAAAAGGATTCGGGATTGAGTTTGGACTAACTTTCAACCATAACTCACGGTGAACGCTAGAACCAATCTCAATTCCATCCTAAAACTAGTGGTCCAGGTTCGACCACGGGACAAGGAGCATCAGCGAGGGAGGAAGAACGTGAAAAGAAAAAGAAAGAAGTGTGAAAGAAACAAGGAAGAAAAGATGAAGAAAATGTTTTCCTCTTTTCAAAATGAGGAAAATATTTTCCACACTTTTCAAAAATATTTTTTCATAAGAGGAAAATGTTTTTCAGGATTAACCTATTTTCCACCCCCAAATGCCGGAAAATCTGAAAAACATTTTTCATGAAGTTGTTTTTCATGAAAAAAACGGAGCCTAAGTTGGCTTCATGTGCCAGATGTCGCGACCCTAAAAAATCAAGTTTCCTTAGGTTAATGGATTATTAGGTTCATCAAACGGCTAACCTAATACGAACTCTCTCAAGCCCTATCAAATCACAACTTTGGTTTTGAATTTAATGTTCAGATGATTTAAAGTTTGGAGTTGTCACTAATCATTCTTGGTAGGTTGATTAAAAATCTAAGTAATGTATAGGGAGAAATACTTCACTTCTGCAAATAAGAGATTATGGGATTCGGGGATTTGATTACATTAGTTAGTTAAAACTAATACCCTTTTGGTACCTTGAATTTCATGGAATATCCTAAGTTGGCAACTCAGGCTTGAATTACTATTAAGATCAAGTGAGGTATTCTTTTTTTTTTTCACTTTTTAGATGGAACGCATGAAAGATATGAATACAATGACTTAGATAAATGCAATCTATCCTAAGAATGCATGTGAATTTAATTAAACTACATGACTAACTCTATATGACATGCAATTAAAATTAATCAATCATAGCATGCATTCTACATGATGAATTAATTAATTAACCTAAACATGCAACTCTAAATGACATGAAAAATGTGACTTTTTTAATTTTCGGATTTAATTATAGCCCTAAGATAAACTATGCCTAAACATGCATATTCTAACCTAGAATGAAATCTCATTTAATTTATTCCAAAAAAATCAATTAAACATGCAATCCTAGCTAATATGATTCTATCCTAGAATGCGATTTAATTTAAACATGTTAATTCTAATCTATATGTAGCAATTATCTACATGCAATATTTTTTAGAAATTTCCAACATGCATTCATATATTGTAAAAAAGATAGCAATCCAATCAGTTCGATTCAAATATTGAAAGTCAACCAATCAGATATGCAAATCAAATATACAAATTGCTAAAGATAAGAAATTTACTTGATTTGCGAATGAACTTTTTCAAATTCGAATCGATATTGAATCGATTTAGGATCATGGATGGCAAACTTGCGGCTAGTGATGACGGCTATGACTTAGGGCATGGCACTCCTCGGTGTGCGGAGATGATAGCTCTCGAGTGACCGGTGGAGGGTGAAGCTTGCGGCGGTCGCCAATGCAAACGGTGGTGCACGATGACTAATAACGAGGGGGCTCAGGGTGAAGTAACATGCTATGGCATAGTGTATTCTTGCCCTTCAAGATCTGCAGTCATCACGCTCCCCAAGTTTTCTCTGTCAAAAATTACTTTTTTCTTGCACAAAACAAAGTCATAGAGCCCACAATGTCATTATTAGATCAAGACAAACCCAAAACAAAAGAAATCCACAATTCAAGCTTGATTAATCGTAGACTTTTGGGAAATAGGGGCTCCACTAATCAAACAATCGTTACCCTTGTTATGGTAGGAACATATGGAGAATTCGTCTCTTTAGTAGAAGACAAATCCCACTCAATAGTGCAATGACTCTACTCAGAGACCACTTGGATGAATAGAGCAAAGCCAACTAGCCATTGAAGCATGCAAGAATTGTGTAGCGACTGGAAATCTGGTCCTTTGCGACAAATCATGGGATGCTCACTGAATTTTGGAAGACGAATCCCACTAAAATAGACAAACATGATGATAAGGGATGCTAGTTCTTCACATATGTGGATTGATGAAGTTTGGTGGTCATCCGCAAGCAACGGGATCTCTAGACTTGATTGATTGGCATGAAGAAGGCTCAGAATCACATCTTATCATTAAGGCTCACGGACAGGTACTTGGTGGAACTCTTGGTGCAAGGGATAGCTCACAGATAGGTACTTTGCTCGGGGATCCTATGACAAGGTTCACGAACTGTCTCCTCAGCGGGATCGTAGTGAATCTTTTTGTGAGAACGCCAAGAATGTCTATGACAAGGCTAAAGACTGATTTGCTTTGCTAGAATTGTCGAGTGGTTTTGCTGGACCTGGACAAAAATTACAAGAAAATGAACCCACGCCTCATGCTGGAATTCCTTTGTTCTTAAGTGCACAAACGTAACTTTAGTGAAAGAAACGAAAGTAAAAGAAATTCGTAGTGGATTGGGAACTCCCTCTAAATGGCGGTGGATCAACAGGCCGTTATGGCTGGGCTATGAGGATTGTCGAGACTCAAGGTTGCTCTCCGATTTGTAGAACTTTAATTCCAGCGAAGTCCTCCAAGCGTCTCCTCATTCAAGGACCATGGAACCTCACTTTCATGCTCTCATATGCCATACTTGTAAAAATCATCACCCATTATCAGTGCCACCATAGCAGCAGCCCCATGAGCATCCTTTTTTTGGTAATGGATATGCCAGTTTCATGGACTTTAGAGCATAAGGAAAGTTGCATAACCCAAGAGCTAAGAAGCAGCCGCTAGTCTCTGCTGCTAAGCAGATTTGGATCACCCACCAGTCTTTGTCAAAGATCTCCCCAAATCTCAGCATTGACAATTTGGTTTTTGACCCCTGAAGACCTGTTGGCTCAGTTGCTTAATGTGCAATGCAAAGGAAAAAGTGGACCTCACCATCGGCACCACTTTTATCGGTTTTACGACGATGGAAAGGATTCCAAAGGAGTGGCGCAAACGGGCCACTGCCTGCTGGAAAGTTCTATGGTTCAAGACGTTGCCATTTTTTCCTTTCTTTCTTGGAGCACTCAAGAAAACCACCGAGGCCTCCTCCCCACCAGTGCCCTCTCTCTATCCACTTTTTATTCAACAAAGAGTACCTTTCCTTTGACCCAATCATAGCTTTTCAAACTTCTCCAAATGGGATAGGAACCCCGCCCATCTTTCTTGCTCCCCAAATGAAATAACTCTATGACCTACTGTTTAAACATGAGTTGACAACTTCCAAGGCACCAAACAGCAACTTCCCCTCCTTCGATGGCCATTGATCCGCCACTTGATATCATGGACATCCACATTGTCTTGCGCCATCGTGGATCGCTGAGCGACACCATCCAAGCTCTCACCACCCTAAAAAAAATAGTAGTCACTTTTTTCTATTTCTCCCTCAGTGTATCTCAGATAGGGGGAGTTTCACATAACAACGTGATCTCTTTTTTCTCTATTCAAAAAATAGGATAACTGTCAGGGTAGTTATCCCCTGTTAGTGGGGTGTGTTTGCCTGCATGGGCGCACACCCTAACTATTATACACCAAACATCTCCACTCGCCCATGTAGGGCAACAAGGTTCACAAAGCCCACCAAGGACTAACAAATTCACTTGCCACTGAGGGGCCCTTAAAAAATTTTGTGACTATCTTTCTTTGCAAAAGTTCATACTGACAAATAGTCTGTGGAACAGCATACTCCGAGAGCTCGTTGCTATGCATCGGTTAGGGAGTATAATAGCAGCTCAAACTATGCATGACAATTCAGAGCAGAATTCAGTATGCAGTGCCCTAGAGCGTCATTCACATTTACTCTCTCTGATCTCTTTAAAATAATATATGTGTATCACAATTATGATTAAGTACAAAAACAAATCATATTGGACAGGTCTGTGAATACCAAACTGTAATGTGAGTCAAAGGATATCGATTTTCCTCTTTCCTTAACCCTCTCGAGTTCAGTTAGCTTGCTTTTCTAGGAATGTCCATTAGACGAATACTCATGATCATTGGCAACACTCTAAGATAGCAAACACCAAAAGGAATCTTGAGAATAAGTAAGAGTATGAGGGTACATCTTTGAA
>JAGVVM010005390.1:0-35555 GCA_019149425.1 Psidium friedrichsthalianum | reverse complement strand
CAATTTATTTCGCTCATACTCATCGATAACTTGAGTAAAACTGAGTTGTTCACCAGATTCCCAAGGCGACTAAAACTCCGAGACAGAATTGAGCAGAAAAAAGATTCCAGGCACTGGATATGCCATAGTAACCAACCAATCTCCCAGATTCCATGTCCTGAACATGCTCATACTAACATCACTATAACCTTCCTAATAAGAGGATGTCAACTTACTGTACAACTAGAAGTAGGAGCTACCTCCCAAGCTTCCTTTCAAGAAGCAAATGCTTACTTGAATGCATATGAGCCCAGCCCATAGAAGAATGAGACAGCGAAGCCCATTTAATCGATGCAATCGAACACAGAAGTTAAGGCAAAACTGTACCCACATATGCAAGTACGGCCAAACACATATGCTTGCAAAATGGAAACTCCCAACGAGAGTGCAATAAGGAGACCTGTCATGTTCACGACAAAGTTTTAGAGAGTATTCACTAGAATACTGAGAAACAAGTGCACAAGCACCTGAGTGCTTAAACTTAGGCACCTTATTTCCAAAAATAGAAAAACCGTAGCAGGGTATTGACTTCAGAGAAATCCCACATGGCATGCTCAGACAACCTCTACAGTGAAAAGAATCCCCTGTATAATGATATCAAATGAGAACGGTGAAACTGTCGATTTTTTTTTTTTTTTTTGTCCAAAAATACTGTCAACTTCGGACGAGGCACCATATGGACTGTAAGTTGTGCAGTCCCTGTTTTATTCCTAAGACAACTGGCCATCGAATTGGGTCAGTGTATGCAAACGATTATCACATTACTTCTGGAAAAACAAACCACAATCAATCACAGAGAGGGTTGATGTAGATCTGGAATACCTCAACTTTGGAGTACCCGCCACCTGCTTTGTTTAAATACCTATTTAGCTGAAATTGACTACCATCATGTAGAAAAGCCCCGGATGCTATCAGTGGAACTCTAGTGATTAGATCATCAGTCAAAGGCTAGACTTTTGACTTTATCACTTTAAAGCGTTCTATTTAATATTTCTTTCCTATCAAATTTTTAATCTTTCCAAACACGTTAGCCGTGAGTTTAATGATTGAGATTCAGCCAGCATAATCAATTGCTTTTTTGTATATAAGTCGAACAGGAAAAAGATGAAATCTTTTATCCAATTTGATCAATTTAATGACAGAAAAGGATTGCTGGATCGATGGCACATGTATTTCTTATGATTTTAGTCTATTTAATGGAAGAAGTAGCACGATAGCCCAGAAATCATTTTGCCTGTTAAAGATTAAAGTCACAGCATAGTGACTGATTAGCTCCATTTTATCAGCAACAAATACATCACACAAAATGCTGAATTGGTCAGTATTATTAAAGACATAACCTTTTACAAGATTGACAGCAGGATAAAAGTAAATTAATCTTGGAAAAAAACAAAAAGAATTCATCCATTCTAATGTAGATTTCCTTCCTATCACATTTCCCATCTGAAAGAAAGCCAAGAACAGCCAATTACAATTATTATGTTAAATAAGAAACACCATTGCATAGGATAAACAAAGATTTTCCTTAAAGAGGATTTAGTCAACATTAAGAATTGATATTAAAAGATAAAAAAAAAGGAATGAAGATAATTATCATGCGTATTATCACAAAGAGACAAGTTGAGAGCACAATAAAATAGCAGTTTTAGCAATGTGTACCGGGAAACCATATGTGAAAAAATTGATACTGAAGGTTCGAAAAACTGATCCCCTCAATAACACATTGGTATGCCTCACGCCAGATCTGTAATTTGACAATGTAATTCATCAATTATTAAGGTATTTCGAGCCAATTGTGGCATAAGAATATTCTAAAGTTCAACTGTCTGCTCCTTCAAAGACATAGTTAGACAAACGTAGCAGCAAGACTTTGATCTCCAGTTAAAGGAGGCAGAGACAAAGTCATTCAAGAGATAATATAATAAAGCATGCAAACATAAAAATTTAGTTTACAACTATCACTTCTATAAGTCAGCTACTACCCTCCCACGGCTCGATTATTACAAAGCAGAATCCATCACTTTCAATGCCATGTATGTTTTCAATCTCCACTTCGCATTCCACTTAAGAAACAGAGAGATCAGGTTAGAATGCCTTTTCCAAAATCTTTTGGATGCAGTTAAAGGTTAAGATTATCCAACTTAAAAAATTGGCATGAGATGTGAAACTACGCTAGTGTTGATATTATTTGATATCAACTTTAGGTGCATCTTTACCAAAAAAAAAAAAACTTTAGGTGCAAAATCTCCCTTGGGAATCATGGATTTGGGCAGGTGATAATAACTCAAAGTTCACCTATCTAAACTCGACAGCAAACAAATGCTGCAACAATATATAATATGTTTTTATCCATCTAGTGACTTCATGTAGGAACCTCTGAAGTTGAACAATAAACTACGATAGATGCAATTCTCCCGGATTGAACAGATGCAAAATTGACAGACCTCGTGATAAGACCAAGATTAATTAGATTAGAAATATACTAGGCATGACTTATTATTGAGGTTGCTTACATATAAGTTGCTATTACCCCATGGAACATCCACCCCACCTAGAAACTTACTTGGAAGAACACAAAATCATCAGAGAACGCATAATGCGACCACAAGCAAAGCCTATTAGGCTGTAGGAACTGTTAAAAGAGTAATAAGAGGGAAAATATGGTGCAGAGTGTAAAATTTCATCATACACTGTAACCCCCCCCCCCCCCCCCCCCCACAAAAAAAAGCCCCCAAAAAAAAAAGTTCACAGGTGCATGAAGAAGAGCTCAGACAACACATAGATGCGGATATTGTTCTATTTTGATTGTTATACCAATCAAAAGCAGAAGTAACCACTTAAAGTACAGAGCTTTACTGGGTAGAAAACAAATAAGGAACTGTACCTCGACTCACGAATAAAAAATGAATTGGAAGGAAGAAGGTGCTCTGTCAAACTACTCTCATTTGATGATAGAATGAGATCCATCTCCTCTAAATTACATTTGACATGGGATAGCTGCAGCGCAAAGGAAAGTACTTATAACCACATGAGAGCAACAAATGCAATCAAACAGGCAAACATGATCAGGGTTTTTACAAACGATTCAAATAAAAATGGTTTAACTGTCAACCTGAGAGTTTCCAATCATGAGAAAGCAAGCAAAGTTGGACCAGATCGTGACTTAAGTTAATTCTTGTTGTGAGTGAATAACTGCTGTACACATGATGCTCTTATATATTCACAGCCGGAATTACGTTTTGACCTCTTACTGCAACTTCAATTTTGTAATATGTTCCATGTCCTATCCATTGTGCATGACTCTGATGTACCCACATTTTTTGGTCCATATTGATGCATCACAGTAAACATCATACATCCATCCTATGCTAGTTGAAGAGCTGAGATAAATGGTCCAAATGCAACTTCAAGGTCAACAAAACCACTGAAGCATCACAATATTGTCATTGGCTAGACGATCTAACATCTCTACAATTAAATGACTAAATAAAAATGCTTAGTGGCCCAACAACTTGGGGCATCATACTCCCAAAAAATGCAACAAACAGGCTATAAATAAAGGTTTTTCTACAAAAACACATAGCTGAACCCGAATAAGATAAAAATGTAACACACGACAGAGATCAGAAAAATCAAATTGCCTCAACGAGGAACTATGTTACTGATCTTAACCAAGGAGTCATTTGATCAAAGAACTCGAAGCTACATACCATCATATAGAAAAGAACAAGGGAAAGACCAGAACAAATCTTTGGCCACTCAGTGGAAGCGGATATTTTATATAAACCAATGAAGTCAGCTATCCAATTTGATATCTCAGGGAAGTCTACGGGAAGCTGATACACATAAAGCAGAACAATGTTGAAGCCTGCATAAAGTTGAAGTGCCCTCCACCACCTTCAAAAGCATGTAGTTGCAAAGCACTGGATTCATTAAGAGCAGGCATGTTGTGTAAATGGAATGAGGAAAAAGAAGAGGAGTGTCAATGAATAAGTCACCTGAATAGGCCAAGAAAGTTGCTACTTAGAGACCAATCTACAAGGCCAACACAGCTGCCCACAAAAAATGGCAGAGAAATCCATGAAGGGTAGCTGATTCCCACAACAAGCTGGACGGCAGGCAACACCAAACAGAAAGCAATCCTCAGTCGGGAACCTGTGATTTTGTAAGACAGACAGGTAAAAGAAAATTCAAGCAACCTTATCAGTTGGAGGGCAAAAAACAAACTTAAAGACTATTAACTCTTCTTACAAAAGCTTATCCCTTTTGTGGAATATTACTTCATCAAAGGAAAAGAATATACTCTTCTTACAACCAAAGCCAAAATCACAAATCCATTATCAAGAGGTAGAAACCAAATTTAAGATAACATGTAACAGGATATCTGTTAGCTTAGCAGGATTAGATAACATGTAACAGGATATCTGTTAGCTTAAGAACTAATGCTGCTAATGCACCAAAGAATACTTTTTGGTCAGATAGAAGCCCACTTGATGCAAGATGATTTGTATAGCTTTGCATGAGTAACAGATTTGCAGTATACCATATGTATCATCTAACATCTGGAGTTCCTTAGAAGCACTTGAGGGTTGCAATTGACATGTACCTAAAACCATAGAGCACTACCAGTATGAATTCCAGCTAGGTGTCTGGGCTGTGTAGGAAAAGCAAGATTGCGCAAAACTTTCATGGTTTCAACATGTTGAACCTCTTAATATTGACCCTAGGATATTTGACAAACGAAAGAAAGTCCTAAGCAACTCTTCTTGATGCTGTCTTGCTCTTGCAAAGCCGTTAAGCCATACCTACGTAAAGTATGTATCAATAATCAACAGTTACAGCAGTAGCCCACATTACCACAGCAATCAGAATCTCACTAATTTTCTATTACCTTGGCTCCTTAATGGTCTGCCTCCTATAAGGCATCAACACTGGACTTAAATTGCACCTTCTTACAGATGCATGACGTTAGATTGCAAAGTTCATGAAAAAAACCACAGCCAAGGTTTTTATTACAGAGTTTCCTCATCTATGGCTAGTAACAATAATTATCAACAGATTGCATTTTAATTCCTAGGTCTTCATCTTTCTCATAATCTCTACTGCATCAACCAAAATAAAATTAGAGAACGGAGGCCTCTCCAAACTTGTAGCATTGACTGATAAAAGACATTCAGCCATAAATATGAGGACATAATGGGATGAAAATCATCCTTATAAGCCACGGCAAACTAGAGTTTTCCAGTAGAGTTGAATTTCACTGTCGCACATATTCTCTAAATATTAGATCAGCCACATAATTTTCAAGATGTCTCAGACAACGTTTTCACATAGTAAGTTATGAACTTGAGATGAGATGCTAATTGATTTATGAAGTCAAGAAGACATACTAAATTGTCTCCTTCAATAACTCACCCAAATGTTGAATAACAGACACAAAGCTCCCCCAAGATGAATCTGGTGATAAAATTTGACCAAACCTGTTCCGGTTGATTTGGAGAAAAGCAACAATAACTGCTAAAAGGTGCAATGCCAAAAAGTAAATTGCTGAGGGATTTTTCCAGGAGTGGACTCTGCATACATAACAAAACGTGAAGAATGTCAGAAAAACCAGAGGTGATTTGTTAAAAGAGCAACAGACAATAAAAATAAACTCTCACGTTAGGAATCCAAAAAGCTTAGCCCATGAAGCATCCGCTTCGCTCCATCTTCCCCCATGAACAGCCCATACGATAAGAAATATTGATTCACAGACCATTACAAGTATGGAAAACATGATGATGGACCACAACAACCAGGGAGGCCCATGACGACGAAAGCCTACAAATAAAACAAAAGCCATGTTTGTCCACGTAAAATTTCCAAATAAAGCAACAGGTGGAAAGCTATTGCAACAAACTCGTTCAGAGTTAAACAGGATTACTTTGAAGCAACAAAATTACTGAGAAACGAACATGACAATAGCATTAAGATGCAAAAGATTTGCTTAGAAGTGGATAAACACTATGGGAGATTATAACAAATCATTTTTCATTAGCATGTGATATAAGAAATTTATGCACCATATGGATTTTGCAGTTGTAGTTTCTCATTCAAGAGCATCTCTTTCCTTGAAATGTCACATCATAAAAGACGGAAGAAATGTAGCTTACCCAATTTTGACACGTTAAACTGAAACGCGAGGAATGCAATCAAATCTGCCAGACATATCAAACTCCAGTTGATTAAAGCAGCTGCACCACATGAAGTTGATAATATTAATATGGCATAACAAGCAAGCAACCATGCATACTGTAAACTTCACAGAAAGGAATAAAAATGACACAAAAAGGGAGAGTAATCATGAACTTTGCAAAAGATAGAAAAGGGAAAACAAGAAAGAAAAGGACAACCTGATTCTCTATTAGCAACAAATGAAAACAACCAGGGAACTTAATCAGCAAATTGATTAGTGAAAAGTCCAATGTCAGTTGAAAAAAGAACAAAAAAATGAGAGAGGATATTAGAATTCACATGCATATGTAAGCAGGTATTTTTCATTCTCATTAGCAAGTTTAACTGTTGCAAGGGGAGCCCATTGTTGAGCCTCGATGTTGGTTCCCTGGAATTAAATCTCTAATTTTAACAAACTTTCTAGTGGCGGGTCAACAAGGCAAACTGTGGACAGCATTCAGTAATCCCTGGCAAATCATTTGTCGACAGCTTAAAGATAGCCCAAACAACGGGCAACTATATCTGTTATTTAGCCGAAACAACAGCCTCAATGGCAGTTTCCAGTGGTGACTCCTGATCATCTTTTGGCCAGTGTTAAGAAATGAAACTGAAGAGCATTAGTGGCATTAAACTCAATAGAACCATTTAGAGAAAGAAGACCATTTATCTTGTCCCTAGTGAGCATTTCCACAAAAACAATGACATGATTATTTCTGTCCGAGTATGGACCGCAGGATTCCTCCAAAATGAACTTCATTTCGTTTGTACATGACAAAATGGCACCAGCAAAACAAATAACTCTTCCAGAAAACACTAACCTGTTACCTACATCCCATCCACAAAACTAAAACTGGAATTACAGCAAACACATGATAAGCCTACTTTAGAGACAAGCTAGAATGTGGTAAAGAGAAGCCAATAGCAATGGGCCTACAGTTGCATGCACTCACCATAACCTTGCATTAAGATTCTACAAAATAGTTTTGCCAAAGCATGAAGCACAATGAAACGATAACATTCACAATATCTCCAACTTTCCCAATGCTCTAGCTAGCTAGTATATACATCAAAGAAAACCACACTGAAGACAAAGGACCTTCAGCGCAAATGGACTCCTACCTGCCAAAAGCAGCAGAGGCAACAAGACTCCAGAAATGAAGTTCCCCATTAAAATTTTCTTCCCCCTCCAGAAACACCTTCTTTATATTGCGTTCTGTAAATTGTAACAATTTGGGATTTCGATCTCAACCTATATCACGAAAACCCATTTAATGGAAACTCCTGATCGTAATCCAGCAATCAGCAATTCGAATCCCAGAAAGTGGAGCTTCGTTCGTCCTCTGCTCGGACCAAAACCATAATCCAAGAAAAGGAGGAAACAGAAACAAGAACCGCCTTCGTTAGTTTCCTAAATAAAGGTTTAAAAAAAAAATCAGAACTTGACGTCGATTGTCAGAATGCAACCCCCGAAAAGAATTCCTACAAGGGAAAGAAACGTGGGTACCTACCAGTCTCAACCGGAAGTCTATGGCATCTGTTGGTTACATTGCACGATGATTAGTGTCAAAGTGACAGAGATTTGCAAGAGATTGCGTAGCCTGAGCTATGAAACATCGGGATTTCGACTAAATTCTTGATTTTTTGTCCTGCCCTTCGTGATCTGATGCATGCGAAGCTCAAAAAATGGATTTTGCTTTAAAGCCGTGCGTTTTTGGCCCAACGCATGGGGATTTGTTGGGGTCCTGTGAACCTGTGGGGGGTGCCTTGGAAGCTAAACTGGAACATGCTTGCTGTGATGGTTAAAGCTGCACAATTTCAGGGAGGAAATGATGGTCATTTCGCCGTGCGGATACAACATGCACATATTTTGTTTTAAATGATATTTATTGAGTGTGGTGATCCCCGACAGAACTATGCTGAGGAACTATCTAGGCAAGAGCAGATCTTACTCGAGAGGTGGCCCTATGAAAAAGTGCATCTGTGAGTATATGCAGGGGGTTCCACATGTGCCGGTTCAATCCGAGAATTGACTTGAGCCGGCCACTCTCATGGCGGTTCACGATAACAGAGCTGAGAACCGACATGGACCAATTCACTTCCTCATTTAAGGGGATCAAGCCGGTTCTCGGATAGGACCATTTTCTTGCTGGATGTGCTCTTGTTTGGAGGAAAAAGTAATTGTTTTGATCTATCGCAGAGGCTTGATTAGTTAATGTTGTTTAAGCAGAAGGACTTGATTAGAAAAACTAAAGTATATTGAGTTAATTAAGAAATCGCTCGAAGCCTGAGAGAGAAGAATAAAAATTTTCTCGTAACAAAATCTCCGTTCCTTCGTGGAAAGTGATAGTTCCTTTCAATTCTCATATGTAAAATGCCTTCCGTTGTGTCTCTTTATTATCTCATGCTCATCAGCCAATTTCTTTTTTCCTCTCGGAATGCTTGTCCCGTCTTGTCTCTTGTCGGTACTATTCCAAAATTGATTTTAAAGTGACCAAATATGGTCCATATATAGTTCTAAAAAATTAGATCCGATCTTGACCAAATTAACAGCCCGTTAGATTAAAATGTCAGGAACTTAAGAACTCATTAAATCAAGAACCCAAATTGAAATTTTTGCAAGTTATTTGCATTATCTTAGAAAATCGAATCACCACCATCTCCCTCATACGTAAATTCTGGCTATTTTTTTTGCTTTACTTCTTGTGCACATGAATTCAATCAAAGTCAAACTAGGTGCAAAAGAAAAAGGAAAAAAAATCCATTGCTCTTGTTGATGATGTCTTGTTCGTCATTGAATCGGTTCATTTTCACTGAACTTGAAATATTTTGAATCTCGCATGATGTTACAATGTCATTAAGATTGCAAAAAGAAGAAGAATCATATTCGAATCACAATTCCTATTGATTTAACCGGTCATTGGAATTTCCAAAATGATACAATTTAGAAGAACCTTATGTTCTTATTATTGATTTTCCTTACGGCAAATTCTTTTCTTGACCCGAATTCGTTAAATTGGGTTGATCACAACCGTTAATTTTGAAACCGGTCCAGGGAACCTTTTTTTTGGGTCGAAAAACCGGTCCAGTGAAGAACCGACTGATGAACAGAGCCTTCGTGTTCCAAAGCCTTTGGATTTGAAGCGCCACAAGTGTTTCGAGAATCGAGAAGAGACGATCGGGACAATGGTCGGACTCCGACCCCATTTCGTCCTCGTCTTCTTCGTCCTCTCCGCAATCTCCGACGCTTCGCACTGCTCGTCGACTCAAGGTTCGGCTTTTGCCTTTTGCCATCTGGGAAAGAAGCAACCTTTACTGCTCGAAGCATCGGGAATTTTCCAAATGCTTCCGTCATTTCTTTGTTAGTTCAACCTTTCTTTCGTGCGGAGTTCCATCTTTCCTGGAGATTAGGGTGCTTAGATATAGGCTGATCTCTTTTTCAGTGGGGGGTACTTTTCTTGTTCCTCATACAGGAATCGATGGTTTGGTGTATTGGGAGTAAGGTTGGTCATCTGGGGATATTTAAGTTAGTTTCTTTTCATATGACGTTCCTGATTTTGTAGAAGCCTGTTCTGATTTATGTGGCAGTATACGGTATCCCAGTTATTGAAATTGACTGGTGGGCATCAGTTTCTTCTTTCTTTGCTAATCATGCTCTCATTCAACTGATGTAGACTGTATATTTAGTAGTGTGTCTTGGGTTAGCAGGAGAGTGACAGTGTTAGGAACTGTGTTTGATGTAGGGTAGAATGTTAAGAAATTTGCCGCAGTCCTATATACTAAAGGATTCGGAGATTTACAAGAAAAAAGAAATGCGACAAAGGAATGGCATTTACCAAAGAGAAATGGAGTTTTGGTGATTTCTAATGCAGTAAATCCTATCTGAAATTCCATTAATCAACACACTCTAACCCTTAAGGAAGCGTGGAAAAACCTTCCAAGACACCGTATCTTTTATTTTCCAAGACAAGACCAACAATCCCCAGACTAAACATGAATAAGAAGATTAATTTTATACTCAAGTTGACTCCAGGAACAAAATAATATGCCAAAGACCCAAATAATTCATGTTAGTACTAAAAGACTCATTGTCAAGCTAATTCTAGTAGCACATGGAAATTTTAACTTAACGTCCTCTGGAAGACTCTTATTTGCATGAAACTTGATGCATTAAAAACTAGACATATAGGGCTTTCCGACAATATACTATGGGACCAGTTTGGAGCAAGAAATTCTCTTTAAAATGTACAAGAAAGTGACTCTTGAGGTAATTCTTCATCGCTATCCTTCTACCTATGTTGTGGTAATTGGTATGAAATATGAAATCGTTAATTCTGTTCATCATTTTGCTTCTGTTGCAAAGTCATTGGGAAATTTCTGAGTCAAGTTCAACATTTTTAACTGACTATGAATGTACTGACCAGCTATTCTCTATTACTCCATTCCTTCCATACTTGAAATTTTATTTTCCAAGAAAATTAAAGTGGTGATTCGTTTTTAGTGCAGGTTCATCACTAGTGAGGAACATCAGTGAGCTACCGCAAGATAACTATGGAAGAGGAGGTTTATCTCACATAACTGTTGCAGGTTCGTTCATGCATGGGATGAAAGAGGTACCCTTTTCGAGGGTTTTATTCATTGCAGAGATCTTCTGGATGCATTTTTTTCTTCCACCACACTGCAAGAGCTTAATGATTTGACAAGTGCTAGCTAGGAAAGAATGGAGGCCAAATAGATAAGTTTCAATATGTAATTTCTTCTGAAACTTCCTTGGAGCATGCTCATGTCTTTATACAGAAATGAAAACGTTTAACCACTAGATGACAGGGGCATACTTGCCCGACCGCCATGTTACTCCACTATGCTTAGGTTTATGAACAGCATTTTGAAATTATCAACATCTTTCTGTCTTTCAGATTCCATAAAATGGTTGATTTTGTTATTTTTATTCTTAAATCATTCATGTGAATCACCATTCTATCCGATAAGTGTATGTTGTACACGCTTTACTTCATCTTGCTCCATCTTCGATATATTTTAGAACCTACCTTTGTGCTCCATCAGTGGATATGTTTCAGATGACGGACTGTTTCTGAGGATCATGTATTTGTTATTTCATGTGCTTCAATAGGTTGAGGTGTGGCTACAAACCTTTTCTCCCGGGACACACACGCCGATACATCGGCATTCCTGTGAAGAAATTTTGTTGTCCTCAAAGGAGTGGTACTCTCTATCTTGCCTCAGATTCTCATGGAAACCACCCTGGAACACCCCAAGAGTTCTCTATCTTTTCAAACAGCACGTTTCACATCCCGGTTAATGATGCTCACCAGGTAATGATCCCCATTTATCATCAATTTTGGTAATAATGGAGTTCTTGGCCGATAATATATGCTCTTTCTTGAGGTGTGTTCTGAGCGAATTTGTGAGTTTTAAATATGGTAGTAGGGTCTCATGTCTTCAAGCGCATCCCTTCATCCCATGGCGGGGACTAGAATTAGCTTTGTAATCTGATTTATTCAGTAAAAGGACTAAAGGATGCTACTACCACTCACCTATTTAGCAGGTTGTCTCAGATTAGTTTGTGTGATAGGTCTGGCAGTTAAGAAGGTCTTACTTGCATCCTCTGTACTTCTTTCCTGAGGAGGAGAGGAGGAGACCCTTTTTTTTTTGGGGGGGGGGGGGGTTGTGTGTGTGAGAGAGAGAGAGAGTTGGGTGAGGGGAGACGGGGTGGTTCATTTCAGCCAATTTGGAAGGCAGCTGAAGCCCTGGTTCAATGTCTCCATTCTTTCTATGGAAGGAATAAGCTAAGGTCATTTCTATTTTAGATTGTAAAATCATGTTTTTCGTCTTAAAATCTTTTCTTCTCAATAATATTAGCAGTTTTCTTTTGCATTTGATAGGCACTTCCACTGTTAAGTCGATTTTCAAGTATTCTAGACTTAGCTATATATTTGCAGGTATGGAATACAAACAAACATGAGGATTTGCAAGTTCTTGTCATCATATCTCGTCCACCAGTGAAAGTGTAAGCAAATTATCTTTCTTTGCTGGCATATTACTTTCTGTCGTTCAATCTCTGTTTGTATTCTTCACAGCACTTGGCCGTACTGGCTTTTTTTTTTTTGGCTGTTAATTGCCTAATAAATCTCTAGGATAGACTTCAGCTGTAAATTGGTGTAGATATCTGCCTTTTCTCATAAGATTATCAAGTTCATGGCGGTTCCTCATCCAATTGCAAGTTTAATTCTTCCTGCTAATTTGTACTTTTGCTGAAGGATTTTGAGAGATTTAAGTTAACTAGAGTTGACATAGAGACTTCGGTCCAATCCGTGGCAGAACTTATTGTTGACAGGGTTCAAGATTCAGAGAGAGGCCGACTCTCAATGCCATTGATATGGATGACACTGAGAGAGAAGAATATGGTAGAAAGAATCAAAACAAGTGCAGAACTGCTTAGGCTGTAGTGATAGAAATGTATGGACCTGATGATTGTCTTCCACTAAGAATGAATTAATTGCTGGGATTGACAAGGCCTACTTGAACTTGCGAAACATAGTTATATATTTCGATCTTGCTGGGACATTTCAGAATCCCTCTTGTACCATCTTGCACTGCTTTGACAGAGATGATGCCAGATGTAATGTGACATGTGGTAAACATCTAGCTTGGACTAGATTTTCTTTTGTGTGATGATTGTAGATATGTGATGCATTTTCAAATAGTTGGTTACTCACTTAAGAGAATTCTTTAGATGCTCTGCAAGTTTTTCGAATATTGAAAGTTATCGTTACAGTATGGATGAATATTTCACTTTCATGCACAAGGAAATCCTTTTTGTAACTTCCCTTCTCTGTTCCTGAGCCTCATCACATCCGTCAGTCTTTATCCTTTTAGTTAACAGACTAAACTTATATCGAGCGGCTTTGAATTTTCAGGTTCATATATGAAGACTGGTTCATGCCTCATACTGCTGCAAAACTGAAGTATCCTTACTACTGGGATGAGGAATGTCTCAAAGCTTCTAGGAAGGATGAGCTTTGATGTCCTTGCACTCCTGCCACTTTGTTACTGTTTATGTCCTGTGGTGTCCTAAGAGGATATATACGAGAGATGGAACTTGGAAAGGCATTGTGCCCTCGTCCGATATCAAAACTTAGCCAGGCTTTTAAAACTTGTCAGCAACCATATCTACTCAATGTTCTATCTCTGTTTGACGTATATGATTGCATATAGAGGAACTATCTTTTGGTTCATCTTCATGTACTGTCTGGAGAAAGTGATACATTTTATTGCATCCGAAGTGCACTTGAGTAAATCTTTTTCAAATATTTTTATTTTCTTTGTTTGGATGTGCGGATCATTCTGGAAGCTGCAAAATTTGAGCCTGAAAAGTGGAGAGATTGAGCATTACTTTTGTTTAGGGGCCAACATGAATTGCTTCATTAAGTTACAAATTTTCGTGCGTATGGTCGACTGTAGGGACCAAGGCAGGACCTTAAAACTATGAGAAAATGAGTCTGGAAGTTCATTTATATGAAGAAATCTGAACTGGCTTGTCCACTTCGTAACTCATAAACTCACATATGCGTTGGCATTCACTGTGAAGGACCAGAAGATCTTCCTATTCAGCACGAGCTCTATAACTTCATAAGACTAGTGAGGTACGCAACGCTAACAGGAACAACCTCCCCTGCCAAATTGAATGCACTGAAGGTAAAGTCATTCATCCCCAGAATACAATGGTACGACAAAGTGTTGTAGGATAGCGTTCCCGGAGGTTTTTACATGGCATTCATTGTTCTAATCGGACAACTCAATGAATCTCCAGCGTGATATAAGACGTCCTCTCCAAGGACTACCCGGAGAGGCAGTCTGGTTTTGTTTGTCCCTATATCAACTGGTAAAATAGACTATAAACCTAGACACACCGTAACTGAGGTCAACATCTTCATCGGAACTCCGACATCCACATGCCATTTGATGGCACGAGAAGTTTTATGGCAGCAAACACTTGTAAGGGACGGAGGGGAACAGCAACAAGTGCTCACAATTGGGCAAATGGTCGGACTCAAACTACCTTTCGTTTTTCATCTTTCACCTTCCTCGTCTCCGCAACCGTTGATGCTTCTCGGCACTCAAGTCAAGTTCTGCTTCTGCACTTTTGCCACAACTGTAGTGCACTCTCTTTTTTTGTAATCAACACGGTGGGTCTTAGCTGATATGAAAAGAATTAGACTTCCATTGACGTACTTGGGGCATCACTTGGATCAGAAGAGTGTTAAGAAATGCATATGATAGGACATATAGGAGTGTTCAGCATCTTGCTAGGTGTAGCCCAAAAGGAAAACAAAGTCCCTTTCAAAGTCCTGCTGCAAGTGGCTTTGTAACTCTTTTATTTTTCTGCGTCTTTCTAATTAGTACTCGCCGGCAAATTCAGATCCCAAATTCAACAATTTAGCCCGTGAGAAATAGTGACATTCGGTTTCTGGTGCCGGTTTACCACTAGTGAGGAATATCAGTGAGCTACCGCAAGACACTATCAGTTTAACCTGCTTGCACAAGTTTTCAGAACGTCACAGCTCTCTCGGCAAATGAGGATGAAAAGTTTCCCTCCTGTGTGTCATTTCAGGCAGTCAGGTGGCCGCTTAACCAAACTTCCCTATCTTCCGGGACAAGGAGTGTTCACTAGAATCTAGCAACCACAACTATAATGACGATCAGAACTGTCTTCTCTACGGAGATTGCATATAGAAAAACTATATCTGGATATCCTCAGAATCATCCTCACTCATCTAGATTGATTTCTTTTTTGTCCTTCGTTTAGTTGTCACTCAATGGATGGCTCGAATAAATAAACACCACAGCAGTCCAAGATAATGAATGAAAGAGAGAACTCCAATGAAGAAACTGAAGTCCCATTCTACATTCACCTTTTACCATAAAAGGTTTCTAATTTCTTAGGAATTTGCAGATTTATTCCAATTTGAAATGGCAATGACAATTCAACTATCCAAATATCTAAATTTTGGTTGGCTCAAAAGGGAAAAAGAAAAAAGAAGCTTGCTCGCCCTGGATCAGCATATTGGAAGCAAGGAATCAATGAGCAAAAACTGGGGGAAAAAACCAATTCCTATCATCTTACAATGACACTATTGGAAATATGTTTTCCTTTGAGCTTCATTGACTTACCCAAGTCGCTCTCCAGGCAACGTTAGAAACATCTAACTCATTGAACTGACACCTAGTTACCCTTGTTCTTTTCTGGCTCCGCCGTTCAGCCTCCCTTTCTGCGACCAACACACAAAACTCCGATCCTAGCATCTCATGCACGTCCATGTTCTGGGAGACACCCAGATTGACTACTTCCATGACCACTTCTATCGTGACAATAAATCCTAACATAGATAAGACACGTATGGCATTTGCAATTCTGCATATGTTCTGCCTTGTCCCAATGGGGTGTATGTATTCTCTTGCCCTTCAAGACTCATGGAGTAATCGTTTGTTTTGAAGTTTGTGATTCGGGTTTGTCCGTATCCACCAACATTTCATCCTTGGTTTCCATGTGCTCGCCGACCCAGACAAAGCCATTGCAACCGAGTATCAGGTCAATCCGTACTCTCTAGGTAGTGCCAGTGCTGCTTTTGTCTCTTTACAGGTAAGAGGGATTGAGAGAAGTTGTCCCCGTTGAAGCTGTAAGAGTACAATTGAGAAGGTTACCACAATGGGAACAAGACCCCGGAGCGTTCTTTCAACAGCAAAAAGAAATGATGCATATTCACATAAACTGCATTTGAGCAGCTCAAGTGCAACCTTCAATCAATCACGGCATTCACAAAGAATACACGAATAGACGTTCTTATGCAGATATTTTTATCCTAAGCATGTTTCCAATCCCCTCAATTTATTCCCTTTGCAAAAGTTCGAGCACTAAAAAGTCTTCCTGACACTACTTAAGTGGAATAATAGAAAGCAGAAGAAATGTGCATAAAAGGAAGAAGAGAATTAAAGAATAACAATTCAACAGATAACCCCAGTAAAAGGCTTTGCATTCTCTAGAGTAGGTTATGAAAATGTAAAATCTTGGGCCTCTACATCTAAAGCACACAATGCAAACCTTTCCATATTTCTGACTTCTTGCTTGGAGGTGCAGACCATCATGCTGGAAGCCACGAACTTCAGCCTGAAAGGCAAAGAAAAAAATCCTACATAAAGCTGAAGACCTGTAAGTCAATTCATAGACCTAGTTGACCATTGTAAGAGCCACAAAGATAGAAACTTGACGTACACATATGACATCATTCTCTTCGAAAATACTGCGCATGTTAAGCTCATCCTCTGCTGTTCGTCGCCTCTATAATCAAAGCAGGATAAAAGAGAGAAAGTTCAAACAATGAGCTTCAAAAGTTTATCTGTCCGAAACATTTGACCTAGCTTATCTACTTCATTATTCCAAGAAATATGTATCCAGCATGGTTGTAAAGGATCATAAAATCGGGTAGTCGCTCAATAATGTGATATGAGTTATAAGTATAACGAACTGCAAGTAGGAAATCGAGAGAAAATCCTTCCAAGCCAAATTGCACACGCTAGAATCCCTATCAGACTAACCATTAGAAATTATGATGTCCCCTAAGAATCTACAAAAGCCCATATCAGTCAAGTTGTGTCTGCCAATCAGACAATCATTGAGCCTCAGGAATTATTAGAAGACATCACTCTCCAAGGACTGAAAAAAGCATAAATGCTTCACATAGTGCATCCATGTATTCCACAAAACAGACCTTGAAAACTATGCTATAACATATGCACACTCTTAAGCTTATGGAACGATGGAAACTCGTATGGAAGCTTCTTTATAGAGAACCTTCTTCCTTTGAACGTTGACTTTTCTGTTTCAAGGAATTCCATGCATTCTAAGATTCATTGAACAGAATAAAGACTACAGAACTAGTAGCTCTCATAACTCCATTTTTTCAAATCCAGTCATTCTCAATCTGCGTGATAACTACGAATAAATAAAAAAAAAAGCGAACAACAGAAAACATAAAGAAGCTGAAGGACTGCAAACCACCTGTGAAGACATACAAAGATCGAAGCATCTAAAAGAAAAACAAAAGAAAAAGAAAATGCTACATAGGTACCTGAATTCCATCAGGCATATTAATTGAAGAAAGCATTAACACAGCATCTTGACTATAATTTATATCCAGTCGCCAACGCTTTGGAGCTACCTGAAATATAAAGACTGGGAAGATTGAGAGAAAATTTCTCACATTATAGACAATGTTACAATAAGATATATAAACAGCACATGCAGGTTTCACATATTTTTGGCAGACATGCAAGAAAAGCATCGCAGCCTGGCAAATTGTCAACAGCAAGGTCACCAACAAAAGAAAAAATCTGCATTTTCACAGCAAAGTTACAAAGAGAGACTGAATATTGGGTGATATGGGATATCGAACTTCATTTATCTTATGACCAAAATTTAGAGCCCTTTTCCAGCAAGCTAAACAAATAACTTTACATTTTTATCATGCATATGCAATTATCTGCACCAATCTTCTGTCATCATTTACTGAGTAACGATATCCTCTACTACCTTGTAGGTAAGCTTATTTAAATAAAAATAAAAAACAGATGTTGGTAATTATGATGATTGAATGTTGAAATAAAGCATGCATGGTTGAGCTTATGTCGCAATTCACATGCGCACATATTGACATGAGTTATTGACATAAGTTCAAATTTACTGAAGTTCATTGGATTATTTGTATGCACTAACTGATTTAAAAAATGCATTAAGTATATCACCTCAATAACACGTCCAACAATGATGTCTCCAACCTCTGGCTTGTATCTACACTCATTGTGATGTTAAGGAAGAAGAAGAAGAAGAAGAAGACGACTTGTTTTAGAAGGTGTAAAGAAAAGAAACGAATAGCAGCTCTTCTCGTCCACAGAAATATTCTGACATTGTGCTACCTGGCTCGCAGAGTACGAACATAGATCAGCTTGTTGACTCGCTCAACTACTCCACATACGGTAGCAACAACTTCACCATTAAGCTCGGGTCCCATGGCCCCTTGTTTTCATCAATAAACACAGCCAAAATAAAAATGATGTAAAAGAAGCCAGTTACAATGCATGTACTTGCAATGATAAACCAACGATATGCTGAGACCAGTTTCAAAACTTGCAGGACCAAGCCCTCCTTAAACTAGGCGAACTTAGCAAAACTGGAACATATGATACTCTATACATGCCCAATACAATCACTTAAGAGGTATATCAATATAAAACAGAACCGGCTTTAGTACTTGAGAAAGGCGTCATCGTAGTTGACAGGAATCGTGTCGGTGACAGTGACAGAGGCATTGGAGTTGGCCTTCGAGGACAAAGCCTCAAGCTTTTCAAGCGCCTCTGCAGCCTCACTTTCTGGGTTTGAGTCAATGGGAGCTGCAATCCTCTCATCTCTCACCTTTTTCCCCTCCCTTCCTGCCTGCTGAAGCCTGCTCTTCCTTCTAGATGTAAAAACCAAAACCAATTTGCCGTTTAAACCAGATTTGGAATGTCACTAAACAACATCACGAACGTGTTACAGGAAATCGGAGAAGTACCAAGATTCAACGCAAAAGCAACCAAAAGGGCTGTCCTTAATTTAAGTTTCTGAAATATGCAGGCGAGGGCTGTTGTCGTGAAGGATGACAAATTACACGAAAAGGAAAAAGAGGCTTCTGCACTGGCGGAAGCAACAGGAGTGAGATAACAATGCTGCTACTGGGGAGGTTCTTGAATCTGAACAGAAACAAAACACAGAGCAAATGACCCGAAGCCAAGGAAGAATGAATCAATCTTGGTTCATCAACCTGGACTACTCTGATTCACACGTAAAAGAGAGAAACGAAATCTTCGTCCACAACCATGAACAGAGCAACAGAAAAACAGGTGAATGAAAGTAGCATCGCCAGACAGAGATTTGCGAGGCTTGAGCGGGTGGGACTCACCTGGGCGAGCGACTACTCTGGTGGCGGTGGCCGGCAAGTTCGATCCTCGCACGACGGTGGAGACCTAAGAGCTCGGAGCAGTCCGAGGCTCAAGGGAGGGGTTTATCGCTTGTCTGACCGATCCGAATTGGGTCCATTCGATTCCTTCGCTCTGGGATCGGGTCGGGCTTCGGGTTCGAGTTTCAAAGCCCGCACCCACCCGAATAAATAATCGGGGCCCAAAACATGTTAGCATGATTCGTTAAGATTGGGCTTGTATTGTAGGAATAACTAAAGAGGCTTGAGGCCCAAAGAAGTGATGTTGTTAACGAAGCTCGAGTTAACTCTGTGTTCGGCTCAAACTTAACCCTCAAAATTGACTTTGAGCGTCTTTGGGACCTTGCCCATGAAAATAAAAAACATTACTCTGCTTCATTAGTTCATGGCAATACGTAAAAAAAAAAAAAAAACATTGGGATAATTGCACTGAGAGTCATAGAACTTGTCGTGAAAGTACGACCGATCCTAAAACTTTCAAAAAGCGCAATTAAATCTAAGATTTGTTGCGAAATTGCAATCGAGTTTTTTAAAAAACTTCCTAAAAATGTACAATCAAATTCTAAAACTTTCAAAAAGCATGATCAACGGAAGGACTAGATTTCACTAACTTAACAAGTTTTAGGAGTTGATCGCACTTTTTGAAAATTGTAGGACTCAACGGTACTTTTGGCAAGTTTTAAGACTTCTAACGCACTAATAATGAGTACCGTCGAGTTAGAACTCTAATTCATTGCATACTTGAGCAGGAGCTTTCATGAAACGAGAATTGACTTGAGTCCAAAATACTTAAAAACGCCCTTCCCCGCGACATGCCAAACTCAACATCAAATGGGATGCGAAGAAATTTAGCTCCGATGCGACGGCCGTAACGAATGTTGCGCTCCAGAAGTTCGAATTATCAAGTGGAGAAGCCCAACGTGTGCATGACAACTTGGAGAAACTTCAGAGACGAACGATTACGGATCATTCAACTGGATTCTCTTTCGCGTTGATGGCTTTTTCTCAATGATGTGAACCTTTGAGGGTGGTTTTCTTTAGCAAGGAAGGAATCTATTCAAAATAAAGGAAAAGAGGAGAAGAAAAAGAGACCTTCGTGGGATACATGTCCGTCCACTTTCCTCCAAACAAACATTTTTTTTTTGAATTCCCTACTTCCTTCCCCTCCTCTCGAAGACGTTGAAGCCATATCCATTCATGCATTCAGAAATTCTATTTACATACCACTGCTTATATTCTGAAAATCGAATTATCTTCCATATATAATTATGTTTTACAATCAGGTATAAGCGGGGATCTCTAACGAGGTCGTGTAACTCACCATGTACTCGACCAATCGCGACGTTTACGAGTCGAGTTCATGTCAACGTCTTTCTCAATTAATCCGGTAATAAAAAAAAAACCGACCCCAAAATGGTAATGACTAATGAGGCTGAGATTCGCGTCTGTTTTACCCTAACGTGCTTCTGAGAAAATCGAGATTGACGGAAAGAGAACTAAGAAGGCGTATTCAAGTGCAAGAGCTACCAGCTTTGGCAGTAGCTTTTGACTTGCCTATGAAATATATGTGAAGACATCTTATTTTCCCGCCCACCCGACACAAACAAAAGTTTTCCTCCTCTTTTACAAGAATTGAAATCGCATGAAAGATTCTGTTTTCGAACGAAAGTGAAACGAGCTTTACTTTCGAATAACAGCAATTTTCTCCCCCACAAAATTACGGCGAAAAAGAAGAGCATAAATCTATTTTTTTTTTCCACGGCTTTTGAGAGGGCCAGCCATTCTCCGAAACATTATAACCTTGATTGTCGTTATCATTGAATGGTTTCAAGATAAGACTACCTTGATCTAAGAACCCTTCTTTCTCTCTTTGGTTTGTTTTCTATAAAGTGCGGAAGACGCCCTTTTTTTGACCCAATGGTTTGGTAAAATGCCAATGAATTGCGATATGTGACCACCCATTTTGGCCCACGTGTCCGAGGATATGATTTTTGTCCAATTTCATTACAATCTTTTGAACCTCATCTTAGGGTTAACGAGTTAACACTCTTCAAGGACCATGTCCTAAAGTTAAAGTCATGCTGTCATTATCTGCTAATGATCAGTGTGCACTTGTTGGGAAAAGAAGAGAAAAGGGTCATTTTTCCAATAAAGAATGTCAAGCCCTCGCCTTTATCAAACCTAAGAATTCACTTTGCTTGACAAATTTTGCGGCCTTCCCTGTACATCACACAATATGGAATGTTAGGCAAAGCTTTTTGTTTACCTATAAAAGCTCAAAAGCCATGGAGGAATCCCCGACAAGGTCCATAGATAGATCCTTGAGTTTGAAATACGTAGAGAGGGGAGGGAGAGATGGCTTCGGAGTCCGAGAACGAGGATCCACGAAGATCGACTCCGAAACTCTTCATATTGTCGCTTCCGAACCACCGGCGTGATCCATCGGACATGCCCGACCCGCCGCTCCAAACCTCGATCTCGATACCGTTCGAGTGGGAGGAAGTGCCGGGCAAGCCTAAGCGGGCCAATGACCAGCCCAAGCCCAGTGCGGTCGCGAGCCCGCCGTGCCTTGAGCCGCCTCCAAGGCTGTGGGACGAGGCCAAGTTTACCAATACGCCCTCCCCGACGAGCGTGCTTGATGGGCCTTACATGGGTCGGCGCTCGGCTCAGACGTTCTCGTTCAGGAAGATAGGAGGTTCTTTCAGGAGCCCGGAGAAGAGGAGCAAGAGAGAGGGGAAGGAGAAGGTGTCGATTTTCGGGTCGATGAGGTGGGGGATATTGAGGGAGAAAGTAGATGACGTTGAGGGTATTCCTGAGTTTTCGTCTTCATTCCGTGGAGCTAGGAGTGGTGGTGACGGCGACGGTGGTGGAGGAGATGGTTATTCGCATGCCGACACAAGGAGGAGGAGAGGGGGCTTCATAGGTCTATCTCAATCAAAGTCACATTTGTGGGTAAGCAAAATTAATTCGTTTAGTTTTATTAAAAGAATCAATTACTTTTACTATGTGCTCTTTCACTTGGGTTAAATTTGTTCCTACTGATTTAATTTTTTTTTATCTATATTTACCTTTCTGCCTCTAAGTCAAGCCCAGAATCATTAGCACATCTGCACAGTAGATGGAGCTAGTATACAATGGGGAAACTAGAACAGGAAGCATATGTGAAAATGGGAGTGATAAGATCTTGTTCTATAAATATCTTTTTGGAAATATGTTCTGGCTTGCGCTTTTTGTGGTGCAAAGTCTAGGTTATTTTACCACTACGACAAGATCATGAACTAATGCATGTCCTCGACTTAAGGCACAAAGTTTTAGTCGTTTCATGACTATGTTTAATACACGCTTACTATGGTAGGAGAAAAAAAAATGTAGATTTTCATCTTTATGAAATTTTAAGGGACATTGCCAACTTATAAGCTTTTCAACCGGCACAAGGTTTGCCAGTCGAATTCGAATTCTTTTGAAATACTGGAGTGCTTTCATTAAATGATGCATGTGGGCTGAGCCATTCCCATCCTAAGTGGTGGGCGCTACTGCTATCCGGGAATCTCTTTCTATATTAGCTATCAAGAGCAAGCTTTCCGATGGTAGTCCTATCGCGGTCTCCGATCGTCCGCCCCGTCTCATCTTGACTAGCAATATCTTATCTTATAAATCTGTCTATTGACTTAATCATCTGTTAAGTCCCATCACAAGTTGCATGTTTCTATAGACGATTGTTTTATTGGCTCGAAAAATATTTATCTAAGCATGTATTTATGCACTTGTAAATTTTTTTTTTTTTAAGTGCAGGCAACGCTTTGTGAGAACTTTAAGCAGGTGGTTCCATGGAGGCGAAAGCAGGACAATTACGTGAAGGTGTAAAATGTCAAACCGTCCCTCATCTTTCCACCCCCGGATCAGATGATCATCTTTTCGCAATGCAATGTTCTTTTTAGATAGGCGCCTGTAGATGTATTTCCATATAGGGAGGGAACTTGATAGCATCGTACAGCGAGCGTTGATCCCCCATCGGCAAGATGAATTCTCCGCGGAGCGGCAAGCTGCATTAAACGATCGGGACATCGATCTTTAGAAACAAACTGGAGGGGGGTATGGCATGCAATATAATATAGACTCTATTCGTGGAGTTTGTATAGACAAAAATTCTTATATGATACGGTAGGATGATTGAACGACGAGTACTGCATATATCTTTTTCTTTTGTCCCCACTTAACCATTGCGATTTTATCATCCCTGTCCACATGTGTATATTTGCTTAATTATAAATACCAACTAACGATGCATGATGATTCAGTCATATTCGGGAAAATTGTCTAAAAGTTAATGCACTTTTACCAATTTAGTCTCAAATCTTTTAATTGTGCCAATTACTTCTTAAAAATTTTCATGTTTTGCCAGTTGAGTGTATCCTGCCAATTTTGGCTAGAAATCGATAATGTGGGTGTCGGCCACCCTACGTTGCATGGCCGGCGTTAACGTTAACATTTTAACATTTTTTTTGTTTATTCTTTTCTTTTTATCTTATTTATTTTTCGTTTTCTTTTTCACTTCTTCTTTCTTCTCTTCCTCCTCTAGCAGGTCACCGGGCCGGTAAGAAGGTCAATTAATATAATTAAAAAGTTTAGGATTGAATTGGTAAAATGACAATAGGTTTAGGACTTTTTGGAATATTTTTCACATTGGCATGACAATTAGGCGACATTACCGCAATATTACATGTCAAAGGAAAAATCTTGTAGTAAGTGTATACTTCCATTGTTGTCTCGTTCGTATTGGTGTCTTTCTTATTAGCTTCTAACTAGTAGTTACACTCCTCTCTCTCTCTCTCTAGCAGTTTTGGCCCGTTGATCAGAAACTACAACAAAAACAAGTCTTTTGTTTTTTGAATGGTCAATGCAAGCTTGCAAAGGCCTGTGAAAAAAGGAAGATGGGAAGGGGACGTGAAATGGAAGCGCATAAGGTCACATCTCTCTCTGGGGCGAGCAAACAAGCGCATCCACTGCAAAGGAGGAGGTTATTTATGCTGTCTTTTCGGAATCTCTGCCATTAGAGTGCTTCCTTCTTCTATTACATCATGTCACCGGTGGCGGGTTCCTCTGAGAGGATGTATATGGGCTCCAAAGTGTTTTATTTAGGCATCTATTTATGTACTTGTAATGTTCTTTTAAGTGTAGGCAACAGTTTGTAAAAGCTTCAAGCAGATGGGGGAAAAGTACAAAAAAAAAAAAAGTCTTATATCTATTGCATTGGTGTCAATTTGATCCTAAACATTTTACATATGTGCCAATTGAGATCTTCTGGCCAACTTTGGCCGAAAACAACTAACGTGGACACTGGCATTCCTATGTAGTGTGACCAGCGCTAAGGTAAACGTTTTTGAATAATTCTAAAAAAATTAAAATTTTAATTATTTTTTTCTATTTTGGTCGGCAAGAGTTGTTGACGAGGGCCACCTCGTCAGTCGAGGGCAAGGTGGACGTTGTTTAGATCTGGCAAGGGCCTTCATAGCTGGTCGGCCATGGGCAAGGCCATAGATAAGGTGGCCCTCGCTAGGGTTGACAAGGACTTGTCAACCCTCATCGGCCAAAAAAAAAAAATTAAAAATTCAAATTTTTCATAGATAAAACGGAAAAATGTTTAGGACTCAATTAATACAATTAAAAGGGCTATGACTAAATTAACAAAAGTGCAATAGGTTGAAGACTTTTTGCACAATTTCTTTCGCTTAACTCATAGACCATATACATGAATCAATTTGTTTCACATAAAAATGAATCTTTTGTGAAAATATTTTTTAGGGAAAGTTATTTCCTAAGTAAACGATTCAATTGTACCTTGTTCACGGGCGTTTTCAATTGAATGAGAAATCACTTTGAATTTGTCCCTGAAGAACGTTAAACCTTCTTTCTAAAAATTGAGAACGACCGTCGTCATGGCGTATGGATCATCAGGCCTAACCCAACCTTAGGTCCCAAGTCTAGGGGTCGGCATCATGGGTCCGGCCAAAGGGTATAGGGTCCGGCCCTTGAGATCCTTTGTAAAATATTTTTTCGGAAAAATTGTCCAATCAGTTCTAAAACATAGTGATATAATCCCGTATTGGTAAAGGGCAAAGAGCATCGCGTCTAGGAGCATTAGAAAAAAGCGAAATTAGAACCGCAAACATGTATGTACAGTGTGGAAGTGCCATAGTTTAAAAAACTCAGATTATGACAAGTGACCCATGCGCAAACGCTTTCAGATTACGCTACTCAATACTACAAAAAAGGAAAAGAAAAAAATTGTTTCTCCGACCAGAATTAGATGCATCCGAACGTGGGACGGGGCGTACGTAAGCTTTGATTACGTGCTTCAAAGTCCCAATAGTCATCGAGCAGAATAAACAAAGACTCGTCTTGCAAGTGAGGACCGACTCCATTTCGATCACTTCTATGTCCTTTTCCCCAGTACCGTCCAGGATTGCAGACACCTATGTTCTTCAGGCGCAAGATAGTCCTGGGACTTGAAATCGGTGGGAGAGAATCATGTCTGATCCCCGTCTAATTCGCGTGCTCGGGCATAACCGACTACTCGATGGTTGATCAAAGCCGACTCGAAGAAAAAAGGTTTGAATCCATGAAGTACCACAGGATAGAAAGGAGTAGTTCTGTCAAAATGGGTCATAACCACATTTCGTAATCCACATATGATGGGCTAAATTATCATATAAATTAGTGATATTCGATAAATATTCTTTGTTCGTCTCACCCACTCCGTACTCCTACCTCAGTTTGGTTATGAGTTTTCTTAAATGTTGTCAATTTCAATCTAAGAAATTGACATTCGCCCTTGCTCTCACATATTCGGATCTGGCATCGCTACATAGTAACCGCTAATGCACAAGAAGATTGCAATAATTTGGTAAATAACCAGTTTTGCTTTCCTATAAGTAAAATAATTTTGACTAAAAATCCGGTTGATGGGAGCTGGTTAACGGTATACTTGCTTTTATCACCTTTGTTGTAATTAAGCACGCAAAAACTAATCAAGATCTTGCAATATATGTCGATGCGAGAGTGCTAGAAAAAATAAACGACACTAAAGGTTTATATGGTTCAGTTTGAATGTCAGAACCTAAGTCCATCCGATTAATTTTAGTCAAAAATCTTTGATATGGAAATCAACCGTCCTATATGACGCGATCGGCGCTGACATATACGCTAATTTTATCGGTAACGATGCGTATCCTATCACTTCTCTTTGTATCAGCCAATGAAATACAATTGCAGAGCAATGTCAGTTACATGACACGACGACAAATACCATACATATATAAAAAAAAGTTATTAAAAAAGAAAAAAAACTTCGTTGACTCACCATTACCATTAGAGGACTAAATCCATAAGAAGACACTTTTAGAACCAGTACAGGAAATGCAAGATAAGTTTCATCATGTCTCACGACTTTTTCCTCCTATAATAACATAATATATGACTAACAACGTCCCGGCTTTTTTTTTTTGCTGATAAATTCAACTAATTATAAAGCTACTTATCAAAGAAAGAGTATTTTTCTAGCTCCATGTGAAACAAGTGGGAGATGTATGCGTGTGTGTGTATATATGTATCTGCTGATGGACAACTTGGTACTTCTTTTTTTTTTTTTTTTGGTCGAAACAACTTGGTACTTTACCTCCTTAAAAAATTCCACGGGAGGCAACCTTTGACCCAAACGATAATCGTGCACTTAGGCCATGAAAGAAGATGCTCTAGGAGGATGAAACCATGTGGTGGTGTGGGAAAAAGAAAACCGCTTGTTTTAGAGAAAACATCAGGGGGATACATGCATGCGGTCCGCTTGTTTCGTGAAAAATCCTCATTTTAAAAATCATTTTCTCAAGAAGTGATGGATTATATTGCTTACAAAAATATACGAACAAAAAATATCTTCATTGTCCACGAAAATTACTGTTGATAATGGAAATATTAATTGTCGGCTAATTAGTCTAAGAAATATAATCAATCATTATCAGGAAAATTTTTTTTTAGGATCGTTCATTTTTCACAAAACAAATGGATAAGCAAGACGATGCTCCCGGGAAGCCTGTTATGGTCAAATGAATAATTAATGACTGAAACCAGGATAGAAATATTCTTTTGTCTTTTTGGACGATGTTCACACTAAGGGTAGCCCCTTAAATTGTATTTTCCCTGGAATTACGCATGACGTCTGGGATTCACTAGCAAATGATCTGCAGACTAGAGGGAAAGGTGGCCGTGATCACCGGTGGGGCGTGCGGCATCGGAGAATCTGCCGCGAGGCTCTTCTCGCCATGGGGCCAAAGTTGTTATCGCCGACATTCGCAACGACTTGGGCAAGTCGGTGTGCAAGGATCTGGGGTTGGAGACCGCATCCTTCGTGCATTGCGACGTGTCATGCGAATCCGACGTCGAGAATGGTCGCCACTGCAGTTGACAGGCACGGAAAGCTGGACATAATGGTAACGGCGATCGGACCCATCCAATCAACATATTGGACGTTGAACTTACGCATGACCTTTTTGGCTCAATTGATATTAGATTAGGTCTCCACCCCCCACCAGAGAAGTCTATATAATGAGAAGGTTTAGGTTCCATTACTGTCACTAATCATCCCAGAAACCCCATCTCTTTTACAATCTTTGGTCCATGGCAACCGCAGCACTCCTGTCCCAGACAGCGCGAAGGTATGCACATCCATTCGCGTATTATCAACTGGATATAGTGCCGTCGGTTTTGGAAGTTTTGGAGCCGTATCTCTGAAAGTTGGGAAGTTTTTCTTATTTGAAAAATGCTTTCCTGACAATACTGTTAAGAACGATACAATTTCAATCGTAGATTCACGCACCACTACCATGTGTTTTGCATAAAGCACTATTGATTGAGAGATCGTGTGGTGAGAAAAACTGACAGTATTGTCGAATCATCTTCCTAAATGGACTCTTGGGTATATAATTACCTACCTAAGCTTAATGGAAATATACAACAATTTCTGTCTCAACACATAGGATGAGTTTACGCGGCATAAGGGTGTTTCACAGGTCCGACAACATAAGAGCGACAACAAATTGCTCATTCATGTGGCTTTTGCAATATGTGCGCGATTTAACATTGTGAAATTTGCAATCTAAGACTAAAGTTATGGTCATCAAAGGGAGAAGTACTCTCGTTTTAGTTTGTGTTTGATCCTGTCAAACTGGACGGTGGGATTCACTAGCAAATGATCTGCAGACTAGAGGGAAAGGTGGCCGTGATCACGGGCGGGGCGTGCGGCATCGGAGAATCTGCCGCGAGGCTCTTCACGCAGCATGGGGCCAAAGTCGTTATCGCCGACATTCGCAACGACTTGGGCAAGTCGGTGTGCAAGGATCTGGGGTCGGAGACCGCATCCTTCGTGCATTGCGACGTGTCATGCGAATCCGACGTCGAGAACGCCGTCGCCACTGCAGTTGACAGGCACGGAAAGCTGGACATAATGGTGAACAACGCCGCGATCGGGGACCCGTCCAAGCTCAACATATTGGACATTGACAAGGCCGACTTCGACAGAGTGATTAGCGTGAACCTGACGGGTGTTTTCCTGGGGGCCAAGCACGCGGCTCGAGCCATGATCCCGTTGCGAAGGGGAAGCATCATCAACGTCGGGAGCGTCAGCTCAAGCGTGGGCGGCGTCGCGTCCCACGCATACGCCAGCTCCAAGCACGCCATCGTAGGGCTCACGAGGAACGTGGCCGCGGAGCTCGGGCCATACGGAATCCGCGTGAACTGTCTCTCGCCTTACTTCATTCGAACACCATTGACAGAGGAGATGTTCAAGCTCGACGAGAATCCAGGATTCCGAGTGTATTCCAACTTGGAAGGAGTGACTCTCCGGGAAGAGGATGTGGCGGAGGCTGCTCTGTTCTTGGGGAGTGATGAGTCCAAGTACATCAGCGGCCACAACCTGGCAGTGGACGGGGGCTTCACCACCATCAATCCCGCCTTTGGCTTGTTTGCTCGTGCTTGAAGGAAAAGCACTTCTTCGTACCATTTTGTATTGTACCCTGCACGTCTTTCCGCTTCGTACCTTGGGTCGAATAATAAAAAGTCTGGAGAACACCATGTTGTCATTGAAAGAAAAAGAAAGGTTTCTAATTTCAAAAGAGCTCAATCTAGAGATTGAGACGAGAGCTACTTTGGAAATTGCACCATTTTCTCCGTTTAGGTAAATTAATGGAGTACAGGGACGCCCATGACAACATTATCACATTAGAATTTCTACTCCAAAAATACTCATGGAATATAAACCCATTTGATAACAACGTCTGAAAAAGCACTTCTATTTACCATTGTTATTGTACCTTACACGATTTAGTAACTTGTGCCGAATAAGAAGTTCGGTGAACACTGAACACCATGTGGTAATTGAAAGGAAATCATAAGGTTTCTAAATTTCGAAAGTGCTTGCATCTAGAGATTGAGATGAGGCCTACTCTGGAAGTTGCACCATTTTCTCTGTTTAGGTAAAATTGATGGGGTATGGGACTATCACCATTAACCCTAAGTCTTAGACATATACTACCAGACAACAGAAGACATATTTCACCTAAGTCTCATATTCTATCATAAGCGACACATGAGCTTACTCATTAACTAATATTTTCTCCGGTCTTTATTTCCATAAGTTGCCCAAGGAAAGTGTTGGTCTACGTCGGTCGCAAGTGGCGACGTTAGAAAACAAACCCCATTGGTTAACATTGTGAACCGATCCCTTGGTAGAAAACTCCCCACCCTTTCTAAGACTCTACCCAGGAAATTAAAAAAAAATCCTAAATCTATTACAATTATGCCAATTCAGTCATTATTATTTTTGGTCAATTAAATCCTAAATATTTTATATTTGTGCCAATTCAGTCTCTCCGGCTAATTTTGGCCAAAAATTGCTGACGTGGTGCAGCCGAAGTTGACATGGAAAAATTTTAATAATATTTTAATACTTTTAGAGTTTTATTTATTTTTAAATTATTAATAGTATTTTTCCGATCTTTTTTTCTACTTTTTTTTGTCAAGGCTGGTAGGAGGCCGTCAACCACTGATCAAGGCCTGGCAACCTTTGGCAGCCATTGGATGATGGCCCGTGACCCATTGTATCCTCTTTCGATTATCCAAAGTAACCTATGTGATTAGAGCTGTTGAAACGGGCGATGGACCCATTTTTTAGCCTATGTGTAATGTGTTAGGTTATCATATGAGTTAGTAAAATTTTAAAAAATGAATTGGTATGGGTTTATAAAAAGCAAAGCCCACCTAGTTCTGGATTTTAATGGATTTGGACTCAGTCTAAATCAGACCCGGTGCAAGGTTGTGACTCTTACGTGCTTGCTTTCCTCCTTACCAAATACATTGGTATGCCCAACCATCGAGCTAACATAAGAAATTGAATTTCATAAGTCATCAGTAAACAGAGGACATGGAGGACATGCATGGCTAGAAATACGTATTTGTTATTCTTTTTCATCAGCCTTTACCATTTTATACAATAAGTTGCTATAATAGTAAGGATCGTTAATATGGATTTTAATGGATTGGGCAACAACAAAAGAGTTAACTTGACCTGGATCAAAAAGCATGCATTCAGAGAGTGTACAACACATGTCATTTTTTTATTTGTTTACTTTATTGTTTACAAGTATTTCAATTCTTTTTTTATTGTTTACAAGTATTTTCAATCTCTATGTTGTATTGCGTTCTTTATTTTGTTATTAGCGTCCTTTGTATTTTGTTAATTTACTTTTAATTGATATAAAAAATGATCCAAAGTACGTATTCACATTAGAGCTTAAAATAGGTTAAATGGGTGCGTAAAGTTTTCATAGTTGGGTTAAATATGATTGTGTTTAGTAAATGGGTTGGGCTTAGGTATATGCTAGGCTCGGTATGAATCCCACTAAAATGTATTTTTAAAAATGGGATCAATTCGATTAGATCCATTTTCACCGATCTGCTCATTTTTCTGGGCCTAATACGTAACCACCTTATGTGGATAACTTTTACAAGGGGCGACTATCGTTGTAACTGCAACACCGGGTGAGTCCACCAATCCACATAGTGGACACACTTTTGATTTGATATGGTAACCCCGTCTACTGCTCACAAAACCCTATAAATTTGTGTGTATATATATATGTATATGTATATGCGAAGCTACTTCACCATTCCATAGAATTGTATTTGCGCCTTATTTTGGCAATATCGGCCTTAACTCTTAATCAATGTGTGAGATCGTTTAATTAGGAGTACATTAACGATCATGGAAATGTGTTAAAAAGTCATAAACTTATTAAATTTTTATAACTGCAGACTTAAACCCCCTCCCTTTAATTTTTTGCCAATTGAGTTCATACAACTAAAAAACCTTCATGTCGGACGCTGCCATCTTAAATAACACGAAACGGCGTGCCGTGGATAATTATTAATAATAATTTTGTTATTTTTTATTTTGAATTTTTTCCTTTCTTTACTTTTACTTTTTTTCTTTTCCTTTTTCCTTTCGCCGGCAACCACTAGGCCTGTGAATGTAGACGGAGATGATTAGCTTCAGTCGGGGTCACCCTCATAGATCTGGCGAGGGGATGCCCTTGCCCCGAGGTGTTGAGGTAGCCCTTGCATGCGGCTAGCGACCTCCACCAACCATCAATGAGGCACACGCGGTGGTGACAGAGGGAAAAAGGGAAAAAGAAGAAAAAGCAAAAAGAAAAAAGTACAGAAGGAAAAAAAAAGGAAAAAAATACTAAAATATTATGAGAAATTATCCACCATATCAACGATTCTAACCAAAATTAATCGGATGAATGTGATTGAAAAAAAAAGGAAATTCTTTAGAAATCACTAAAAAAATTTAAATGATTTATGATTGAATTGACAAAAGTGTAATAAAGTTAGGACTTTTTGAACAAGTTTTTCTACAATTTTTGAAGCTTAATCGGTTTTTGGCTGGAAAACAGTTGATATTTGAAAACCTCGCCGAAACACATATACATGTATGGAAATATAAGAATTAGTTAAGAAAATGAAGAAAAGAAAAATTCGGAAATTTGTGTATGATTTTGATAATTGAAAGAGTACTTATAGGCTTTAGAAGATGATTAAATACAATAACGAAATATTAGGATATTAGCGATAGTAAAAAAAGTAGCTTACTTCACTCCCAAAGTCATTGATAATTTGATAGCAGTATATTCCGATCCCGACAATAGAGAGAGAGAGAGAGAGAGAGAGAGTTAAAGGGTTGATTTACTCTAGGACTAGTCATATCAGCAGTGACTTAAGGCAATACAAGCTGGTAATTAATCATAACAAACAAAATGATGGAGTTAGCTAGGTGAGGAAATTACCAGTCCATATATGCATACACAGTTCAGCAAATAGGAATCTGAGCAAAAACAAGAAGAAAACCCAGAAATCTTTTGCCTTGGCTTCCTATTTCAAGATGCTGGTCCTCCTTCTATGGCTCTTCAATCAAGCAATATCGCCATAGGATATCCGGGCGAGTTCACGGTGAGCTTCACGTGCGGCAAACAAAGCTTTCACGGCGGGGCGATGATTATGAACCGTACTTTGGTCACCTTCTTGATGATATAGAGAAAACACGGCGGATGCTGGCTATGACTATTACGGCTCGTTGTCATGGGCGGGTGGGGCTTGCTTTGTCATGGAACACACTGCATACGAGCAGATCTCCGATGGAAGCTTGCCTAGTGGATATCGCTATGCTTCCATCCGATCTCGCCAGGAGAATACTTGAACTCCGGTGTTATACCAAGCATTGGGGAACACAAATGCACTGCGTTGGGCGCTGTTGAATCAGGTGCGACGATCACCAATTCACGGAATAGCAAGTTCCTTTCCATCGTGAAGGACGCCGAAGCATGTGAACCGATCTCTCCTAGAGTACCATATTCCAAAAATGTATTTTCGCTTTCCGGTGTGCGTGTTTTTCATTTGTTGTAACTTCGCATTCACGGCGCTGTCACGCATGCATCACGCTTGATCCTGATAAAATCCATCATGATTAATGGATGCTCTATCCGTAGTTTATGATGAAGAAATGGATCTCGACATTATTCGGTCTGTTAAAGCATAATTACTCGGGCACAGCGGAGAACACTACGTGATCCGGTTAAATCGCCGGGCTGTATCAATAGGGGGACACATTGCACATATTTTCTTATATGATCAAGAGGGCGGCCCGTGTTGGTAGACTTAAAAGAAGAACGGACTAATCCTGGTGCTGTCAAATAGCCTACTAAGAATGCAAGGATGATGAAACCATGCATCGAGCGAGCAACCAATTACGATGAAGGGTCAAAATGTGATTTGACCTCCTTAGTTATGCTTATTTCACAAGACGCAAAATTTGGGTCATTCAGGTAAAACCATCCGGCCACAAGAGAGAGCAAAAAAAAACTATATAGAAGTTAAAGACACAGAATGGCCGATCTATGGAAAAGACAAGAGGGGATTTGCTTGAAAAACAGAAAATTGTCAAAATTGTCCTAAGCCTATTGCACTATTGCCAATTAAATTATAAAACCTTTAATTTTGCCAATCTTATCCCAACCTTTGCATTTTGTGAATTCATCCTAAACTTTTTCTTTGATCCATTTAGTCCTAAATTTTTATATTTGTGCTAATTCAGCCAACTTTGGCCGGCCAACATTTTAATTTTTTCAAATTATTATTTTTATGTTGATCGACTGGGGGGAAGAAGAAAGGAAAAGGAAAAGGAAAGGAAAAGGAAGAAAAAAGAAAGAAAAATAAAGGAGAAAAATAAAAAGTACAAAAATAATTAAAAATACCCACGTTAGCATTGATAATATCCACGTTAGTGTCAACTTGTCAAATGTTGACAGGACAGACTGAATTAGTATAAATGCATAAGTTTATGACTGATTTGGCACAAAAAAAGATTTAGGACTGAATTGATACGAATGCCAAATTGTTTCCGACCGAATTATAGCATAGTAAATATGTTTAGTACTTTTTTTTTTTTTTTGACAATTTATCACCTGAAAACACCATAGCTAATTTTTCATATAATTTCATCAGGTTGAACGTAGCACGGAGATGAGGAGGGATGGTGATGTTGCTTGTGGCAAATTGTTCCACCTAGGTGCGATCTTTAAGCTACAAAATCTTGATTGAAACTCGCTTCAAAGAGTCATGAGATTGGTAATAGGCTAAAATCCTGTTATCATGGGATGCGTATGAGGTTGTAGATGGAAACTGAGTGTTGGAGTGCGCGCACTTCCTGGTCCAGATTTTTAGCTAATTTCGGAGAAACTATCCACTTTTGTCCGAGTAAATTTCATGACTTTTGATTGATTTTAATGCCTTCTGGATCGAGACACCAAAACCATCTTTCTTTCGACTTCAAACTTTTTGCATACCCTACTTACAATAACAACATGAATTATTTCAAAACAATAATATATCCTTATATTAAACACAATGAGAAAAGAAAACAAATTTACAAGAATAAGAGACTCAAGAAAGGGGCTTTTTTTGCAAAAAAAAATAAGGTAAATTTTTAATACAAATTTAAGTGTTTTTTTCAAATTATTTATGGATTTGGGCCTATGCGAAATAAGAGGTCGCACAATTGTGTGCCTGTAAAAAACAACCACACATTTTGTTTTACTTTTTTTTCTTTTGATTAGCGCACATCTTCTTTATTTATTTATTCATAATAACGTTATTTATAACATTATATTTATATCAGCTCTTATAAAATATAACTTCTTTCTTTAAACCTTCTTTTGACTAACGTAATTATCGTATAATCAATTTAAAATATTGAGACATACATTAATAAATCAATTAATATTTACGTATTAATGTTGATTAGTATGTGAAGGATCAAAGCGCCCAACTTCTTGCATTGAGAGCTTAGAACATGAAATTCCAATTCCACAAACTTATAAGTGCCAAACACCGCTAGAGAAAACTAGCTCACTTTCCTCCAAATGAGCTGGACCAGAGGCTGGACCATCGGCTGTGGCTCCTTCGCCTCAGTCTCGATCGTGGCAGCTCGCGAGTCCGATGAGGTCTTCGCCGTCAAGTCGGCCCGGCGTCTCTAGCTCGAGCACCCTCCGGAGAGAATGGGGATCCTCTCTCGCGCTGGACTGTCCTCACGTCATGGATACAGTGGTGGGATGTTAACCCACAAGGAGGGCAAAGACGGTGTTACAACCTGTT
>JAGVVM010005389.1:0-16249 GCA_019149425.1 Psidium friedrichsthalianum | reverse complement strand
ATTGTTTGAGGTCATCAAACCCTCCCTCCACAAATCAACATAGACATAGCAGATTTTGGGAGAGCACGGTTTTCGGGTTTTCTCTACACGTGACCGAGAGTAGGGCAGGGGATTCTTAACTTTGCAAAGCTCAGTTTGTAATGCCGGTCGGGGAAAGAAATCGAAGCATGGATATGCTGGAGACGTCACCAGAGGGAACCAAAGGCGTTAATGAAGGATCGAATATGAGATAACTATCTGCAACTTCTAGGCCGCGAAACAAGTAAGAACAAAACAGGGGAAGGTGCGGCTCCGGAATGGTCGTGGACCGGTGGCAATGGCGGTGATGGAGACTGTTTACGTGTTATCTTGTCATATGAGTTGAGGTGAGGGATCCATGTTAATTTTTGGAGGGAGATGTTTGAATTTGCTGAAATTAAACATGTGCACGCTGTACTAGCATTGATGATCTTATTTGCTTTCACTGTTCTTGTGCTTGTGTGTTTCCAAACGGTGGTCTGTGACGGTGGTTGATGAGAATGTGATGTTGAGTCATTCATTTGGGTCCTCGCCCTGTGATGTTCAAGGTCTATTCTTCTACGATTTTAGACCCGATATGCTTACTCTTCCTGTATACATATGCTTATGGTAATGGTTATGATTAGACAGTGATGATTGATTTTGTTGGCTTTTGATGAGGATGAACTTTGCTGGTTTTTTTCCTTCCCAAAAAAAAACTTTGCTGTTTTTTTTTTTTTGTTGTTTTGATTTTTTGTGATTTGAATTGTGAAAAAGTTGGTGCAATAGTACTTCTCAGTGAGATCGAGATCTTCCCAATGATATCATTTTGTAAAAACCTGAGCTCGTTTGATTGAAAAATCTCAAGCTCGAAGTGGTAAAAAATTATTTCTAGTTTTCATCCAAAATTGTTTAGTTTTTCATACCAATTTTTTTTTGCAAAAATAAAGGGTAAATACCACCAAAAATCCTAAACTATGCCCATTGTGACAAATTTACCCTGAACTTTTTTTTTGCGACATAAAAAAAACCCAAAACTATGCTCATTGTGACACATTTACCCCGAACTTTTTTTGTGACATAAAAAACCTTAAACTATTCCCATTGTGACATATTTACCCTAAACTTTTAATGTAACAGAAAAATATTTTTAAAAAATGAAAATTTGAAGTCACTATTCATCACTCGTCCATCCACTGCCTGCTCAATGAAAAAACCATTCCCTCTGACCAAAAAAATAAAAATTTGAAGTCACTATTCATTTTTTTCAACACTAAATGGCATGAATAGTAACTTTAGATTTTCATTTTTTTTCAACGTTTTTTAACGTGGCACGGTGCCACTTGGATTCACGGTATATTTTTTAAGTGTTACTTTTAAGTAGAAGGTAAATATGTCATAATGATATAAGTTCAGGGTTTTTAGTGTCACAATAAAACGTTTAGGGTAAATGTGTCACAATGAGTATAGTTTGGAGTTTTTTATGTCACAAAAAAAAGTTCAGGGTAAATGTGTCACAATGAGCAGTTTGGGGGTTTTTTATGTTACAAAAAAAAATTTAGGGTAAATTTGTCAAAGTGGGCATAATTTAGGGTTTTTGGGTGGTTTTTCCCAAAATAAAATAATTTGAGTCTATTTTTTTGATAAAACCCAAAAAATAAAAGTTGTTTAGAATGGTATTTAATTGCTAGTCCAGTAAGTCTAAGGTCATTTCAGCATGATTTAGAGATCCAAATAAGCAAACCATCAGGAGTTACTACTAGTGAAAACTTCAAATGGTTTTTGACTTATTTGATATTTGCTGCAATTTTCAAGGTTGGGTTTGAAGTGGGTTAAATTTTGTGTGGTGGGTAAATTGATCAAATTAGGGTCAACTGAGTTGGAATTGGATTAAGTGGCATAAATGATAATTAAAATATACTCCCTATTCTTTCTAAAGACACTTGAATCATTCATTTGGATTGCGTTTAATTGGTGAATTGCTTGAAAACACAGTGAACAAAATTACGGGTGAGCAGTTCCAGGTTCCGTATAGGTTCTACCTCGAACCTGGAACCTATCTGTCTATACAGGTTCCTCATTTGTGAACTTGGAACCTACCATGTATATCTTGGAACCTAGAACGTACCCTGTCACAGGTTCCAAGGTCGGTTCCAAGTCCTACCTAGATTCCACATGTATTCTTAGTTGAACGATTACAGTGAATAATCACATTTAATGACCATCACCTACTGCTAAAATTCATTGACCAGAACCTCATATTTAGAGACGAAAAATATGAATATTAACAAAGTAAAAGTCTTAATGATAAAGTGGTTCAAATTACACACTCAGCATTAGATATTATGGAATACCGCAGGATGATGCAAAGACATACACCAAGAAAAAATATAAAAACTTGCTCCAGGGTTCAGATTCCGGTTCCAGGTTCTGCCTATGTGAAACTGGAACCTACTCATCAGAACAGGTTCCCTAATTTTTGAAACCTGAAACCTACCCTCATACCTTGAAACCTGGAACGCGATCGGTTCATCGGTCTGGTTCTTCAGGTTCCAAGTTCTACCCTAGAACCATGCTCATCCCTAAACAAAATTTGTCCAAAATTGAAGAAGTGATCCATATGGTTCACTAATTGATTTTGATCGGTTAATACCACAAAAAAATTCTAAACTTGTTTATATTGTCATTATCCCAAACTAATTTTTTAACCATCAAAAAAACTAAACTGGTACACCTCTAACACATTTAACCCAAACTAATTTTTTTAACATAAAAAATGTCAAATTGGTACACTTGTTACAAATTTACCTCAAACTTATTTTTTGACCATCAAAAATCTTAAACTAGTATACTCGTGATAAGTTTACCCTTTGCTAGTTTTCACTAAATTTTTCCTTCAAATTGCTAAGTTAAATGACACGTAACAGTTGACCGGTGTATCAATTTGAAGTTTTACCCTCTGTTTGTCACATGTATATCAATTTGAAATTTTATATGGTATTAACCCACTTTTACTTAAACTAGCAAAGAATAAATTTGTCATAGGTATACTAGTTTGAGATTTTTACGGTAAAGAAATTTGTTTGGGGAAAATCTACCACAAATGTACCAGTATGAGGATTTTTGTAGTTAAAAAATTAGTTTGGGGTAAATTTGTCATAAATGTACTAGTTTGCATTTTTTTTCGTGGCATTAACCCTTAATTGATGGCCTCCCGACTTATAATTGGTGCCCCGTAGTGCACCCGATGCATCTCGTAGAAAAATAAATCCATCCCACCACTCGACAGTATTCACCCTAGTACCTCATTTACATTTGACCAAGCGCCATGATGATCGTGTTACGACGTCCGCTACGTGTCTTCAAGTCGAGCTTTTCTTTTTCGTAGAGGTATTTTTTGAGTCATCACAACCTCAAAAAATATATATCATAACAATTAATTGTGCAGGTAAATTAGGAAACCAACTAGGTAAGAAGGAAGCAGTCTAATGTAAATATATATGGCATCTATGGATTTAATGAAAAAGAAAGTTGTGGAAGTGGTGTCCACTATGTAATAATAGTTTTATGGTACGTCTATAACCACAAATGTTGCAGAAGAAGTCCTTCCCAGAAAAAAACACCAAGGTCCTGTTCGAGTTCTCATTCTCCACGTACTAGTTACAGTCCGATAAACCATAAATATAGTGACGGTTTTATCGAAATATGGGTCACTCTAAGTATATTTAGGGACCTTCATCTGTAACTAGTATATGGAGATTGAGAAAAAGAATTGGACCTTGGCGCTTTCTCAGGGAATGACATCTGCCACGGCGTTTGTGATTACAAACATATCTTAAAACTATTCTTATATAGTGACCCAACTTCCACATCTAGCTTTTTTCATTATTTCCATAGATGCAGTATAGCTCTTACACTAGATTGCTTCCTTCCTACCTGGTTGATCTCCTATTTTACTAGGACAATTAATCATCATCATCATCATCATCATCATCATCATCATCATCATTATAATATCCGAAACAAAAACATTCCAAGATTAACTCAGGCTTCACCATTGCTCCAGGTAAGGTTGCTGCAGACGCAAATCGAACAAAAACATGGAGTCAGCAATACTCTTGGTAACAATGACATGTGGGAGGAATCATCATGCTCAATAACGTACGCATTGGTACGCACTCAAAACAATCCACCACCGGAAGCGTCAATGCATTTCATCGAATAGGTGGTGAGCAACTCGGTTGGATCCTTTATGCACGACACTCAGACAACGATTCATGCTAAACAACTATGACTGACATTACAGGGAACTTGAATCATCAAACCCTCCCTCCTCAAATCAACACAGGCACGTACGATTTTGGGTGAGCACAGGTTCGGGCTTTCTTCTACACGTGACCGAGAGTAGGGCAGGGGATTCTTACCTTTGCAAAGCTCGGTTTGCAATGCCGGTCAGGGAAGAAATCGAAGCATGGACATGCTGGGTACTTCACCAAAGGGAACCAAAGGCGCTAATGAAGGATGGAATATGAGATCATTATCTGCCACCTTCTCGGCTGCGAAACAGGTAACAAGAACAAAACAGGGGCAATGCATAGAAAATGTTTCTCCGGTGTATGGGTTACGTTCTACAGTCTGTCTCCTTTGCTCTCGCTCTCTTCAGCGCTCCCTCTCTTCTCCCCCCACCTCTCCTTTTTATGGGGTCTTTCTGTTACTGCTCTCCTTTATCTGCGATCTTTCTGTTACTGCTCCATCGCTCTTTGTTACACCCCCTCCTTGCTCGCGCCTTGCAGAAATTGTCAAACGGGGAATTGATTGGAGAGAGAATCGGTCCATCTCAGCAGATTCTGTTGTTCGCCCTTCGTTGAACGAGGGAAAAGCGGGAACGTCAAGTTGCGCCGGATGAGGGGCGGTCTGGGCTGGAGGGCTACGTGGCCCGAGCGATGGGCCAAGAGGGAAAGTACGAAATGGGCTTATTGGGCTGGAGCCTTAGAGAGAAGGGCCGAAAAGCTCGTCTCTCTCTTTTTTTTGTTTTAATACTAGTATTAATTTTAATATATGATATAATAACTTTTATTACTTGCTATCCTACCCATTTGCCTTTTTTTTTTGGTTTATGTTATTATACTTCTAAATTTTATATTAAGAAAAACGACTCACGGAACTAGCTTAATCATGTGTCAACATGTATATTTCGATATATTGATGAATAGTACATGAACCTATTTGTCGTAGAAAAGCTCACTCAAGTTGGAAAGGACATACAGCACATAGAGAACGAACTGCGCTGACACGCTTAACAACCGGGCTTATTGGATAATTATTAAATGTAATAGAATGAAGATAACACAAAAATAATCAATCAATACTATGATCTATCAAATGAGATATAACCATAATCCTGAGAGATATGTGAAATCAAGTAACTATTCTAATATTGCCGGTAACACATGGAAAGCAAGCAATACATAAAACTGGTCTTTGAGTATATCCACGATCAAAGACAAGCATTTCCATCGAGCTTTTCTTGTTGTCTTTTTATTTTGGGGAACATAGAAGGTTCAATTTTGGGTATCAAAATGGGTATGACTTGAGTATCGCCTAGATGCGTAGTTAGTCAAAAAGGTTTAATGAAACCCTAATGGGGAATTACCAACAATATATCCCGATAATTAAAATGATGTCGGATGGACGATTTGCGCAATAATTTGATGCTTCGTTCGAATAACGAGCTTTAAGCAATAGAGGTGCTAAGTTAAATAGAATAAGAGGAGCCTTGGCCTTTTTCCTCTTTGAACTTTGCAAGCGGTTCCTTATAAGTAGTCTTCTTTCACGGTTACAAGCAAAAGAAAAATAAGAAATTAATAAAACTATTTTACTTATCTTTTTTATAAGCGCTTTATTTCTCGTACCCAAAAGTTAATTAATGTCTATGAATAAGCAATAGGGATAATGGTATATTCACTTTGGCGCAATATGCAATATGGTCCCTAAATTTTTAATTTGTTCGATATGTCCTTGCATTTTATTTTAATGTGCAGTGTTATCCCTGAACTTTTAATTTGTTCATTGTGGTCCATAAAATTTTGATTTATGTTCAATCTAGTCCCTGACCTATTGCACATTGGGCTAAAATTCGAGAACTACATTGACCGAATTGCACATTGAACTAAAATTTAAGAAAATCTTGCGTAATTTTTCCTAAGCAATATAGTTCGAAAATAAAATGACTTCACCAGTTAACAGCATGGCGCATGCCTCCTATTGATTTGATTTGATCAATACACAAAAACACATTTATTTGGAAAAACAAAAGTGATGAAATGAAAAATAACGGAGTAACTTTCAGATTTATCAGCAAGCAGGATCAACTATGCTGGCTTGATTCTGTCACAGGTAGTTTTGTAATCCAACAGTTTTCAAATTTCATGTCGCTCTGGCCAACTTTTGGTTTCTTTTTCTATGCATTCGGACACAAGTTCCATAATTTCCCCCCCAAAAAGAAGAAAAAAAAAATCAACTAGGGTGGTGTCTTAATTTAGCTCATTGTTCTTATCTCCATCTATTTACTAATATGCTTACCGAAAAATACAAAAGGCTGAAAGTCATAACGACTAATTAAAGGTCACACTTGATTTATTATATCGGGTCATATGTGCAAAGTTTTACCAAGTAAGGGATCGGACATTTCTTTCTTTTCTGTGTCGATCAGAACCAACAAATTAAATGTTTCATGTACGTTGCAAATTTCTAAATCGAATATTTTTCAATGTTTTATCACCTTATCAATACTTGGATTGTCTTAAATCCTTGTTGCGGGGAAAAAGAAAAAGGAATGTGCAAACCTTACGTTGCATACAGAGTGTAGTCAATCTTTCATAAGATACTCGGACACTGGAAGTTTCTGTGAACATGGTACAGAGTAGTGCTAAAACGTTTCATTCCTTTCATTCATCAAGCAAACTTTTACGGTGATTGAGCCAAAGAAAGAATGCAGGTGTTCTTGCTGATGTCCTTTTCCTCGACTGAGCCCGCGTTCTCCTGCCAATTGAATTGCTCACCGGTGAATGCTGCTGTGCCATCCACCGCCGCTCCTGCAGCCTGCAGGCGAAGGCATAATGATTAACGACCAGTGCTTCCTCCGAAATACCATTCTTGGAATGTTATTCAGGCCTCATCTCAAAGGGGAAACAGCCACCCCACTAGTCGGCAATGCAAAAAATGGTCCAGAGATAGCCACGGTACACTCCCAATCAGCTGGCTGGGTCAACATAATTGTGGTCCAGATCATGCCCGCATATTAGTACATGCTCAGGAAGGCCAGTCAATCTGTCGTAGTCCACGACATGCTTCGAGCCAGAGTGCTCTGTCCTAGCAGCAACTACCCTCGGTTCATTGACCTCTTTTTGACCAACCTGCACATTTGTTCGTCTTGTCGCAAAGCGATGTACAGTAGTGATGCCATTGCATCCAGCGCTAACCGAGTATCTTGCCTCATGTTCTAACCGTGCCTCCGCTGCCAGCATTTAGAATGCTCCTCTCATTCTACCCCTTGAAATGACTAGTCATCAGTGATGTAAATGGGTAGCTTGGCTGCATCCTTCTCCAGAACAAATCCTGCAGCACAGTCCGACTCTCAAACCTCGCAATTACTTCTGGCCTGAGGCAAGAGATACTTGGAAGAGCTCTGGATGCAATGTCATCGACATCCATGAATCTCTCTTTGACAAATGAACAAATGGAGGTCGATGAAGCGTGGGTAGCCACTACCAGGATCGAGCACTGTGGTAGGATGAGGCATTGTGGAAGAACTTGTGTGATAACTATGGGGTCACTGCAACCGATTGACCGGCCTTCCTGAGCATGCAAAGGCACACGTGCACCATTTGCGCAACCATCATCTTGGACTCGGCTAGCTGATTGAGTGTATTGCAGCAATCTCTCAACTAGTCTCTGCATTGCCAACTCGTGGGGCAGCCTCTCCCTTTTAAGATCTGGTCCAAAGTATGTTCTGAGAATGAAAATCAAGAGGAAGCACCAAAGTCAACGGCCGCAACAGCACCAAGTCACAGCAGACTTGACTTAGCTTCCGAACTTGTTGCCCTGAAGCCTAAGCTTCTCTTTTAGAAACGGTGCTTATTGTCCAGATTAATCTATGTACCAAGATGAGGTCAAGGGATCAGATGCACAAATCACTCAGACATCCTTCTCTCAAAGATCTATTACTAGACAACGGAGTGTCTAAACGACAGGAAAAAGGCATTTGAATTAGAGAAGGAACCTTACCTGGACTATGGTCATTATTGGAGCAATTCAGCTTCCATTGGGATCAATCCCGGCATTCCATGCCCTCGCCTCAGATCAAACTCATTGAATAGCAATAAGACGACGACAAACAGGAGTTCCAGCCGTTGAAGCTTCACTCAGGCCCTCAGAGATCGGTCTTCCAGCATCTGAGCTCAACCTCTGTTTCGCAAGTCAAGGCGAAGAATCAATCTTGGTGGGTCAGCAGCATTCACTGGTTCAACCATTTTCGCAATCAGCAAATAACATGGCAGGTGAGGAGCAGGTCATAGCAATCAAAACGTAACTTTTATGCAGAAACATGAATCGCAAGAGCATCCTGAAATTCATGAAACGGAAAAAAAAATATATAAAAACAAGCGATACTCTGCTGCCATTTATTTTGATGAATGACAGAAAAGAAAATTGCAAAAGCAAGTGTTCCCGGATGACCATTGTAGCTAGTCATGAAATATTGTAAAATTCTATCTCAATTTTATGATGTCAATATGCTGTAATTACAACATGGAGCAACATAGAGCATGTAAAGCAGATATAACAGCTTTCTTACTTTCATTTGCAGGCTAAGACATACTTCAGACCAGATCTCTGAGAAGAGAAGCCTCAGATGTCAGCAATGCAAAGAGTAGGTGAGAAATCGCTAATATATACTTTGGTCAGATAGCTCTGTCTTTGCCAAGGTTTGACGATTTTCCTTTGGACAAAGATGCTTCTATGCTATCCATTTTATATCATTGATGGGGCATCGGATGAAGCACTAGCATGAGAAGTGCATTCCCGAGGTCAGTTTTTGGCCTTTCATGCCCTCCTCGCAGTTCTCGTGAAGGAGAACGCAAGAATCGCGTGGCTTGCAATGGTATCACGAGAATCACGCTGCGTGGGACACCTTTAGTCCTCCGATGCCTCATCAAGCCTCTCGTGAAATTTGAGAGAAAATGCAAATTTCATGTGGCTCCCGAAGTTGGGCCTATCAACGGTTCCGATAAGTTCCTGATGACAACAGTTTATATTTCTTCCTTTCTTCCTACGAAGAAAGAAAGGGGTCAACCGAAACTTACTTGGAAGAAGATAATAAAACAAGATTTAATAGAGTGAAAAATAAATCGGCGTACGATCTGTCTTAGAACGGAGTGGAGAAAAGTTATTCGCATTGTAGAAGGTGGATTTCCTATATTCCAGAGTACCCTATTTATTCCTTTCTATTTTTATATTTATTTTATTTTATTTTTGAGGTATTCATGTCTTTGCTTTTATTTTAGTATATTTTATGTTTTTCGCTTTGGGTTCATCGACCGCCGATCCCAACTAGTTTATGATAAAGGTGATGTTGATGTTGTAGCGACGTACTTTGCCAGATTTAGCCCAGTCTCCACAGGTTAAGAAGCTAATTGCTAAGGGGGCGCGTCGTAACATTTATGAAGTAGAATTTCTGCTTCAGAAGTGCTTTGAAGCAGAAATCCGTTTGGTAAAATAATTTCTGAAACAGAAATTCGTTTGGTTTGCAATTGTATATTTCTACTTCTAAAAGAAATTTTTACTTCAGAAGCTGTTTTTGGAGAGTTTTTGAGAAACTAAAAAAAAAAATTACTTCTCATCATCATAAATCGTCTTTTTTTTTTCTTTTCAACCCTTACTTTTAATATTTTCTATCTCACTCTTTGCCCATCCGTCTCACCCAACTCGGTCCGGATAATTATTTTAATAAAAAAAATTCAGAAAATAATTAAAAAAATAAGAAAATAATTAAAAAATCTAAAAATGGAAAATTATTTAAAAAATTATTTAAAAATTGGAAAAATCCTAAAAAAATTCCAAAAAATCAGAAACTATCAAAAATTAGGAAATGGGTCCACTGTATTAGCCAATCCTATTTTTCATGATTTTACCCTCTCTTTTCAAAAATGACAATCTTTTCCCTTATGGGCAAATCGTCTCGAAAATTTTTAAAAAATTCAAAAAATCAAAAAATGAAAAATAGTCAAATTTGACTGGCCAAACCTATATTTTATGATTTTCACTTCTAATCCTTCTCAAAATGACGATTTTTCCCTCTTACGGGCAAATCGTTCCAAAATCCAGAAAAATTCTAAAAAATCATCAAAATTGGGAAATAAGCACATTCAACTAGCCAACTTTATTTCTGATGATTTTGATTGTAAATATTTTCAAAATGACAATTTTGCCCCCTTTGGATAAATTGTCTCCAAATATCCCTGACTCCTTTTAAACCTCCAAACACCCCTTCTCTAAACCTTTTGGCTTCATTAGGGATGTGATACTTGATTTCATGTATTTTATGCACATGTTCTTGATTTGCGCACTTATCTTTATTGATTGTGATTAATAGATTAGATATTTCTATCTGCATTAACTCTTATCTTTTTTTCTCTCTCTTTGCTCGTCTAATCTAGTCCAATAATGGGTGCAGCTGCTCCAAAACACCCTTCTCTGATCTAATGAATCTAGTGAATTTGTGCCTCCATTTTTTATTTAAAAAATTCAAGAAATTCAAAGCTCGGTTGAAAAGATAAAAATGATAGCACCTTTGTTTTTGCTTTTTGTCTTTTTCTTAGAGATGCCTTCATGCCAAAACAAGCTCATCATTATTATAGTTTTATGTCCCAAATTCTCATTAATATCTAGGTGATCTCAAAGCACATACAACTACCGTAGATTTATGCTTCTAGAGATGGTTTAAGTATGAAAAAATTCATATATTATGCTCATTACAATATAAACTACGCCAAAGGCATAGGAAAGGAAACACCAGAACTACTGGTACTTTTAGTGTTGATATATGAGCTCAGCCATCATATTCATTAATACAATTTTTTCATAATTTGATCCAGATTTACATAAATGTAAATACTAATAAATTATACTTAAATCTGTCAGTATTTGCATTTAATTTTTTTTAATAACATGCATTTTAAATCAGGATCAATATTTTTTGTAGAATATTTAGTGTTAATAATATTCTAGAAGTAGAAATTTTCAATCATTACTAAACGAATTTCTGTTCGAGAAGTGAAAATTTTGTCTTGTTATCAAATGCCTTTCTCGATCAGAATCAACTTCTGAAGCAGAAATAGAAAAATCAACTTTTGCTTCTAAAGCAGAACTAGAAAAATCAATTTTTGACCAAAAGTTAATTTTTAAACAAAAGTATTACCATGCGCACCCTAAGTTTCCTTCTGTCTGTACGATTCAATGAAACGTAGTGCCGAACATTTTTTATATTGCCATTAGTGCGCAAGAGCACGGATAAGATTTCTTGTGCAATCTGTTTTTCTGGAAAGGCAGCAAATATCTGGTTTTTAAAGTGCCAACTCTAGTAACAAAGTTAAATATGTTGTTAATTATATGAAAGAGCCGCAACAACTGTGCTGAAGGGACTCGACATTGCAAGAACCGTTTTCGAGCCATCAAAATTATGGTTTCCTTCAGATTTATCAGAAAGCAGGTTGAACAATTATGACTACAACAGAAGAGATAAATATGTAGTTTTAATAAAACCAGAGTGATTTGATATTCTAACTAGAATGAAAATGACGGAACTCAAGCATCTACTATGCTGGAAATTTTGCCATCCCAACGTTTTCAAATTCCATAACTCTTTAGCCAACTTTTATGTTCTTTGCGCTAGTTCAGTAATTCTGAGAATAAATATGGGAAGTATGTGTTTGTTACTGGTTTTGATTATGAGGCTCAAATAAGGTTTGGATTTGGGTATCTACACTACCAAAAGAAAATCCAGATGAGGTTGAAATTCCATAACGAACTAGCAAAGGTCGCACTATAAGTGTTAAATGAGTGGGTCGGGTCGGGTTTGGGTCGAGTCGAATATAGTCCTACCCATATTGACACGTCTAACCCGTTTTGACCCATATTCAATGACTCATACCCGATCCGACCCACAAACAACCGATACCCGACCCGACCCATTTTGACCCATATTGCCAAATCACACTAATAGTCTAAGAAAAATTATATAACTCATTTAACCTATTTTAAGCTTTTCACATGTATATGTTACTAGATAAAAATTTTACATCAAATAAAATAAAAAAATAAAAAAATTGTAAATAAAATAAAATAATGACATTACTAAAATACTTTCATGCAATAAAAAATCTAGTGAAATTTTTTCTATTTTTTAATTTTTTTAAAAAAATTTCTAATTAGGTAATCCTTTTAATCTACAACACAGTTCATTTTGATCTGATGTCTTTCCACTGATAAGAGTAACATATGAAGGAAGCGTTGTTTGTCCCCATTTCCTAATTACTTAAAATGTTTGTCTAAAACGGTTTGTCTAAATGATATCAGATGGATGTCCTCCTGATTCCAAATCCTGGCCCTCGCACTACGTCTCTTCTTTCTGTAACTTGCCGTTCTTGTCAATTAGTGTTCCTTATTTCCTGTCTATGGTTGTTTGTTTGATCTGGTCACATCACATCCTGTGCTGAGCATGCAAAGATTGGCTTACATAGTTGGTCTGTTTCCTTGTAACTCAATATTGTTAGGTATTTATGTGTTGGATGATCTATTTACTGGAAATTCTATGGTGAGTTTCAAGTAGATTGAGGGAGTCCAACGGACAACCGGCGGCCGGCGGCGGCGGCGGCGGCGGCGGCGGCGGCGGCGGACCGGCCGGCGGACGGCGGTGGCGACTGGCGGATGGTAGTGGCAAGCGACTGGCAGCCATGGATCCATTTGTGAAAATAGAAAATTAAAAAAATAATAAGAAGAAAGTTTAGCTTTTGAGGCCCTGGGCTCATTTGTAATTTGTGAGAGCTATGGGTCGAAAATGGGTCCAATATGGGTCAAAAATGGATTTCATGTGTGATTCAATTTTGAAGACCCGTTTTATACAAAATAAGGGTCAAATATGGGTCATAGACCCATATTGACGGCTCTAGGTCACACTTACATGCATTATCGTATTAGGTCATGTATGCAAAGTTTACCACGAGTAAAATTAGATGTTTCTTTCTTTCTCGTGTCGACTAAAATCAGCATAATAGATGAGTGTGTATATAGAAAGTTCAAAATAGGGATACTTCATGACGATTTGTTACCTAACTGATTGTCTTAATTCCTTGTTCCTAGGAAAGATAAAACCAAATGTGCAAACCTTATAATAGGAATTAACCCTACAATATGAGGCCTGGGGGAAAAAATTAACATATAAGGTTGGTCATTTCGAATATAAATTAGTACTTTGAAGGTGTTGGTAAGTCTCGAAAGTAAATTGTTGGCACATTGTTAAAGTGATTGGCATTTCAGTCTTTTCTAGAGGCAATGCGTAATAAAGCTCCCAAGACTATTTTCACTGATCAAATTCATGCAATGGAAAATGCCATTAAAATTGTTTTTCCGAACGCTAATCATCATTTGTGTGTATGGCACATTGAGAAAAACGCTACACATCATATCGTACATCTTCTTGGAGAGACAAGCTTTCGCTATAAATATTGGCATAAGCTTTTATATAAGTGCAAATTTGAACTTGAAATGGAGAACACTTGAAAAGCTATGTATCACGAGTGGAACTTGGAGGACAACAAGTGGTTGGCTAATATTTATCGCCCACGTCATAAATGGTGTCTGCATTTGGCCGGGATATTTTTTCAGTAGGAATCAGATCTACACAAGGAATCGAGAGCACTAATCATGTATTTTGAGATATGCCATGTAAGACCATGACTTTGTCCGAACTTGTCAGTCATTATGAGAAGCAAGCAGAAAAAATGCGCAACTCTGAAGTTGTTGATGATTTTCGGTGCACTCAAGGAAAGCGGCAAGTTGAAAATAGTGGAATCTTGAAACATGCTGCATATGTCTACACTTATGTCATTTATAGAAACTTCACTTTCAGTTCTTGCATGTTTTGTCTGAACATGTTCTTATATCAGAAATTGATGGGCCGCTGCACACTTATGTGCTGGGAATTGAAAGTAGTGACAAAAAGTATACTGTCCATTTTCGTCCAAGCGATCCTACCATTACATGTAGCTGCAAGTTATCGAACCAAATGTAGTCTCACATAGGTAAAGATGATGTTAATTTCTTGAGGGAAAACGATGAATCTAAATATGCAGAAAAATGTGGAATTCGAACACCAAAAGGTGTACCAAATACTCGAGCAAAGGGCGCTGGCAAGAAGCGAAAGAGAAAGGAATCTTCATGCATAGGAGGCACCTCATACCAGGTGCGTGATATGAGAAAAACCTTTTCTTTCCTTTTTGTGGCTCTAATCTGGTTGTATTTAAGTTTTACTTGGCATGATATGAAAAATTACACCATTTCTTTCATCTTGCAGTTTTGACTAATCCTTGTCCTTTTTTTTTTTTGGCAGATGAAGACAACAGAACCTGTTAATGGTATTTTATGACATAAGAAAAAGGAGGATTCGTATTCTTCTCTTTGCATGATGGGAGAAACTTCCTACAGCTTATGCTTGATCCGTGTTCAATTTTGGCCATTAGAGAGCTGTAACAAGTATTTATCTTGTATGCTTCAGAATGCTGGAAGCACAATTCTCTCTTTGGCAATATGCTTGCCTTACTCTTGTAGCCTAGCCTGCTAATTGCCAGCAACTTGACAATGTCAATTTTTGTGGATACTGAGCTGTGTTTTGTTACATATTGCCTATTTTGGAAGAGCATGGTGTTTCCACTCCCTTTTGAGGGCTTTATATTTCACTATCCTTCAATTAGCTGTGGTTGCTTTCTGCCGTGATGAGCCATCGCAAGCGAAGCTTCTGGAGGATGAATGTCAAAAAGCTGGATTTATCCTCAGATTAATACAAGTATTTCCATGCTGTTTTATTTTTGGTTGGAAACTAGTTCCATCTGGTTTGAATGATGTCGATCGCTACACATTCAAGAAGTAGTTAGTACTGATGAGCCCTGGCAGATTGGGGATTCATTTCAGTTAATTACCATTGCTTCATGCACCGAAATGTCTAGTGACGTGGTAGTCGGCCATTGATGCTCTTGCCTGCTCTAGCAATGTCTTTAAACTCCGAGTGCAAAGAGAGGTCTCTCCACGATCAAAACATTCATCGAAGAAATTGTGGAGAGAAGCTTCGAAGTGCCAGCCCTATCCATTCCGGCAAAGTTGTGAAGCAGTGAGAGATATGAGACGGTCTCATATCGTGGTATTTTCTTGGACCAATAATGTCATTTTATCTGAAATTAAGATCCTAATATGTTTTTTTTTTGGGGTCCTTATAAATCTTTTCCAGCGATGAATGAGAGAATCTGTGGCAGACAGCCTTTCTGCCAATGTTTTATTGACTGTTTTGAGCATGATTATTTGGCCCGGTTGAGGGAGCATCACTGCGGCATTTGTCTGCCAAATATTGTAAGCTTGTGTATATGTTTGGATAATGCTGGTCACTGTTAATGGTGACTCTTATCCTGACTTAGAGCTGGGCATGTACCATTTATGAAGTTGGATTTTCTTTTCTTTATTGCAGTGGAGATCATACGATGAAACTCGTTGATTCTCAGACAGGAAGTGGCTTCAAGCTGTTAGGGGATCATCTTGAGTATGCTAAGTATGATTTACTGCTCTATTTTAGCTTTATCCCAGTTGTTTCTCAAATTTGCAGGCAAGATTCCATCCCCTGTATCCGGAGATCCTTGCACATGGCAGTCTGGATCATGAAGTTCACCTGTGGGATGCAAATGCTGCAGAGTGCATAGGATCATGCAATTTTTGTATTTGGCGTTCTGTTTCCCCTCCCTGACATATCTTAAGAAACTATGTGGATTGGGGGACTTGTTTGGAAGATTTTTCTTTGCTGTCTTTTCTACAGACCGCCCTATTGCATCAATTGCATTCCATGCTCAAGCAGAGCTCCTTGCTGTTGCATCTGGTCACAAGGTGGGGATTTCGCTTTGAATTCTTGTGGATTGCTAAATTCAGATTAGTTTCC